>RPFO01000496.1:0-30000 GCA_009746045.1 Mesostigma viride | reverse complement strand
TGAGTGTGTGATCCAGGCGAGGATCAAGCGAGAGCAGACAAGGGGGGGAGGGGGGGCGGGGAAGGAGCAATGGGCAGATCGTCGAGTGGGATGCCCCATAGGGTTACATGACTTGCCGGAAAAAAAGAAAGCCATTGCGTAGAATTACTGTGTACAAGTACTTAAGAGTGTAACCCCGCTTCAGCGGTCCCTCGACCCCTAAAATCAGATAAAGAGCATGACTGGACCAACTTCAACTTTCAGCACGCACTCTGACTCCCTCTGGTCTGATCTACTTGGGGAAAATGTCAGTATGAATGACTGAGCACGATTTCGTGGTTGAGGGGGGGGGGGGGGGGGCCAGGACGCCAACCCCATTTAAGCCAAAGCACCATTTTTAAGCGCAAAAGGTATGTTTCAGGGTAGCAGGGGTGCCAAGTGTGCCAGGTTTTAGGATATCCGGCGGGGAGGGGGGGGGGGCTCGGAGCCCGGCTTAAACGAGGTTAGACAGAGCCGATGGCTTATTTTCAAGCTTACAGGGTGCTTTTCAGGGCACCAGGGGTGCTAAGTGTGTTAGTGGTTAGGATTTTTGTGTGTGTGTGTTGGGGGGGGGGGGAGGGGGGGGGGGAGTCCTTGGGTGTCGGCTTAAACGGGGTTATACTCTTTACTAGTATGGATAATACTACAAAACTGGCAGTGCCTACACGGAGGGTTCACTAAGTGGAACTCAGAACAAAGATAAAAAAAATTCCCTCAAAACCATGCCCCCCACCCCTCTCCCAAAAAAAGAAGGGAAAAAAAAAATTCTCCATTATCTCTCGGCAACTGTCCTCATCCCCGCTCCCCACACCTGGCCCTCCAAAACCCAACACACGAGCTTCGCACCCCCCAGGCGTCCAGCCAAGCACCCAACCAATTGCCACAGAAAGGGAAAAACATAACGCGAACAAACCCTTTTCCATCACCACTTCGCAGGGCATTCGGCCACCGGGTTCATTCCCATGCCCACCGAGTTCCCATGAATGGATAACATCCCCAGACGCTTTGCAGCGAAACCCTTCACAGTGGAATTCAGCCACTGGCGAATTCCAATATTATAGCCCAGAGCCAAAAATAGAATCGAGAAACTGTGAATCCACGCACCTGCTTGGACAGCCGGATGATGCGCTGGAGAACCCAGCGCATTAGCTCCTCCGCCGACTGGTTTAAAAATAAGCACATTTTTGTTTACACAACGATGACATCACCGGTGTGTTGTGGCGATGCCAGCACATAGACGCGTGCAGATGTGGCAGCCGACACGTCCAGCAACAAGGTTTGGAGCCAGTGGAGTAGGGTCAGAGAAAAGACGAGTCAGTGAAGCAGGGGTTGAGTCATGGTAACACTGTACAGTTCAGTAGGGGTTGAGAACGGGAACACGCCCAAGTGGTACTACAGGGGCACCTGGCACCCACACATATCATCATGCCTAGCACCACACATACAGACCCGTATAGTCCCATATAGTGCACCCCATATATAGCATCACCATATAGTCCAATATAGTCCCATATATAGCACCCCACATATAGTACTAGTATGACGTTACCAGCATTAGTGCCCTTGGTTGTCATGCTCGCATGCGAAAAATATCGTTCAAAATGACCAGCCATGGATGAACATAATGCAACATTATACCGTGCTAGGCTGCTAAAAGGCTATACATAGAATCTTCCAAATGCCATCGCGGGGGCGAATCACGGCGAAGTAAGGGGTAAGGTAAAGAAAAACTACCCCTGGGGTTACATACCTTCTGGCCACCTTCGCTACTAGACATCCTCGTGCCCTCACCGTGCAGAAATTAATGAATGAATGAATTAGTCCCAAGTCCCCTTTGGGGGACCGTGGAGCACTGACTTCCCCAACCTAAGTGTATATCAATGCAGGGGTCAACCCATACTGTTCATCCCTACTGAACTGTCCATCCCTACTCAACTGTCCATCCCTATTCAACTGTCCATCCCTATTCAACTGTCCATCCCTATTCAACTGTCCATCCCTATTCAACTGTCCATCCCTATTCAACTGTCCATCCCTATTCAACTGTCCATCCCTATTCAACTGTCCGTCCCTATTCAACTGTCCATACCGACAGGGAAAGCGAGTCGAGCTGTTCGCACGGAGAGGTCATCCCAACCGGTTCCCGCGTAAACTTTAATTAAGCTCTGTTAGTAGACATTTAGGTTTGTTAATAGAATTTTGGGTTTGCAATGCCAGGGGTGCCCGTCCCAGTGATACGAGTCAGGATGCCCGCGATGGGCGCCTCCCAGAGACAGACTAGGTATTCTCGCCCCCTCTCGTCCCAACCTAGGCCACCCACCCGCGACAATCCGTACGTCCCTCAGTCGATCCGTCAGTCAGTTTATTTCCACGCGGGTTAGGTTTATTCCCGCCAGTGACAGGTAAGCGACAGGTAGAGGCCCTCGGTCCATGCCCACTCTAAAACACACGCATGTCACCCACCAGCAACAAGTACGTGCACACGTCCTCCACCACATCCTAACGCACGCCAGTCATCAGCGACAAGTAAGCGACAAGTACGCTTAGCTCAGCGCGACCCAACAGTCGTGCGTGTAACCCACCAGCGACAGGTACGTGTAGACGTCTTCCTTGACGTTCTTGATCCCGTGTCGAAGCACTGCGCGCGTCAAGGGGCCAAGGGGAAAAGGAGGTCGCCAGTGGAAGTTAAGCGGTGAGAACGAACACAGGTGGAAGTTAAAAGGTGAGTAAGAACACAAGTGGAGGTGAAGTGGTGAGTAAGAACACAAGTTCCGCGGAGGATTTAAAATCTCTTTCCTGTACAAAATACTACTTTTTGTAAATGATTCAGGTACTCGTACTTAAACAAAGAGGACATGCGACGATTGACAACGGCTATGAATTACTAGGGACTCCTCCAGGAAAGCAAACGTGGAATCCTGAAGAAAGCACATGCAGCCTTGTACACTACTTGTAGAAGGAGCTCCTGAGTTCCAGCCCGGCCAAATCCACGGTAAAAATTGACGCAGTACACTTGCAGCACCGCGAAATGTTATGAGACAGTGCAACGTTACAATGACCGCTCATGAGGCTTGACAACGCGCAATAAACTCACTGACCCGGATGTACCTCGTAACAATACCACTCATAAACTCACGAATAGCGCCACTAAAAATTAACTCGCTCACCCGGATGTACCTCGTAATAACACCACTAAAAGCATCACTAATAGACTCAATGACCGGGATGTACCTCGTAATGCAGCTGCTACACATCACCACTTGTGTCTAAAATGTTGTGTTCAACTTTCTTACGTTAATAGGACATGCTAATATCACCGACGAATTCACTGTTGCATGGGACATGGGCAGCTTAAGTATCGCAGGGCCGCCCATCCTACAGTCAAAATCGGAACACTACACTTGCAGCAGCACACGCACCTCATCCACTAGTTAACAAGCTACCCCACCTCATCCACTAGTTACAAAGCTACCCCACCTCATCCACTAGCCGAATAGCTACCGCATCTCATCCACTGGTCGAATAGCTACCGCATCTCATCCACTGGTCGAATAGCTACCGCACCTCACCCACTAATTCCATAGCTAACACACATAAGCCAATAACCTATTGCACCACCACCCTTGCAGCGTGGCCTCCAGGATCTAATGGGCGCTAACCTCGCAGCAAGCCACGGGGGTACTAGAATATGCCAGGTTAGGGTCCCGCTTTTAGAACTTGGCGTATACTATTAGTTGATAGGGTCTCTAGAGTATACTATACCAATTAGGACGCCGCCCTCGCCGCACCATCCCCCGCAATCTCCCACTCACTGATCTTCAGCAGCCGCTCGCGCAGCACGCCCATGGACAGAAACAGGTTCTTCTCCTCCTCCAGCAGCCGCTGGCGCGCATATGACTGCTGGTCGGCCGACGCTGTCGTGGTGACATCCAGCAGCAGAAGGTTGTTGTGCTCGTCCTGAGAGGGTTGGTTGAGAGTTCATAGGGGGTGGGTTGGGGGGTGGGAGGTTGGGGAGGGGGAGGGGGGAGGGGGTGGGGGGAGAGGGGAGGAAAGACCACGAAATGGGTTGGATTCATAATAAGATAAGCGGGTGACTGCGCCACGTGAGCATAAATCCATGGGTAGGATGCCATGTGGCAAAAAAGGGTTACGGTGCAGACACACACCATAATAATGACCACTACAGCTGTGCTACTACTACTACTACTACTACTACTACTACTACTACTACTACTACTACTACTGCTACTACTACTACTACTACTACTACTACTACTACTACTACTACTACTACTACTACTACTACTACTACTACTACTACTACTACTACTACTACTACTGCTGCTGCTACTACTGCTGCTGCTACCCCTACCACTACTACTGCTACTAGTACTAGTACTAATAATACTACTAGTGGATATAGTAATAGTAATAATGATGATGATAACAATAACAATAATAACTATAATAACTATAACTATAACCGTGATAATAATAATATTAGTGATAATGCCCGCTGCTAGTAGGTCAAGAGGAAAAGGCAACCGCACACCTTCAGGTCCGCAAGGGCGGTACCCCTTCCGTGGGAAAAGCAAACGCTTGCAGCCGCAAGCTCAGGATCCAGAACGACAGAAAGCGGTGCGGGTGCAGTCACGACAACATGGCATTGGGTGCGCGCACCCCTGAGAGGTCGAGCTACACGGACGGTCCATAAGACAAGACACTATGCCATGGTATGCACGCACCCTGAGGTCCTGCTAGAAAGTTAACAATGAGGGCGAGACAGTAGCGCGCACGCACCCTCAAGTGTGTGATGCCATGCCATGCCCTGCCCTGCCCTGCCCTGCCCTGCCCTGCCCTGCCCTGCCCTGCCCTGCCCTGCCCTGCCCTGCCCTGCCCTGCCCTGCCCTGCCCTGCCCTGCCCTGCCCTGCCCTTCCCTTCCCTTCCCTTCCCTTCCCTTCCCTTCCCTTCCCTTCCCTTCCCTTCCCTTCCCTTCCCTTCCCTTCCCTTCCCTTCCCTTCCCTTCCCTTCCCTTCCCTTCCCTTCCCTTCCCTTCCCTTCCCTTCCCTTCCCTTCCCTTCCCTTCCCTTCCCTTCCCTTCCCTTCCCTTCCCTTCCCTTCCCTTCCCTGCGCTGCGCTGCGCTGCTCTGCTCTGCTCTGCTCTGCTCTGCTCTGCTCTGCTCTGCTCTGCTCTGCTCTGCTCTGCTCTGCTCTGCTCTGCTCTGCTCTGCTCTGCTCTGCTCTGCTCTGCTCTGCTCTGCTCTGCTCTGCTCTGCTCTGCTCTGCTCTGCTCTGCTCTGCTCTGCTCTGCTCTGCTCTGCTCTGCTCTGCTCTGCTCTGCTCTGCTCTGCTCTGCTCTGCTCTGCTCTGCTCTGCTCTGCTCTGCTCTGCTCTGCTCTGCTCTGCTCTGCTCTGCTCTGCTCTGCTCTGCTCTGCTCTGCTCTGCTCTGCTCTGCTCTGCTCTGCTCTGCTCTGCTCTGCTCTGCTCTGCTCTGCTCTGCTCTGCTCTGCTCTGCTCTGCTCTGCTCTGCTCTGCTCTGCTCTGCTCCGCTCTGCTCTGCTCTGGTCTGCTACTTTTACACAGTATATGCTTTGCTTTTCAGCATTCTGTGCTACGTGAAAGTGCGCACACACCCTCAGGTCCACCCCGCTGACGCGCGTCACGTCCGCCAGGTCCTTCACGTCCAGCGCGTCGTCGTCGTTGGCCGCCGCTTTCTTCTTGCTGGCGCAAAATACGGCAACCAGAAAGTAGTTTATAGAAATAGAAAGCATAAAGTAAATACACTTGTCAAAAGATAGCCAAAAGCTGGCGCACACGACTAGCAATAAGCGGATAATAGGTATTAGGTATTGTTTGTAGGAAAGCTAAAGAACGAGATGCTGGAATGATTGCCACGCAAGACCATAAACAAATAGATAATCGACCCGTTATAGATAGACCACTTTATACCTTAGCGGTGAAGCAACAAGAAACATCAAATACTCATTTCTATGCCACTAAGAGTAGCGCCAGGCAACGTGGAGGGCCACGGGTGGACGATAATTGTGTTAGTCATGACCATTGGGATGAGAGGTGGAGAATGGTATGCTAGTCAGGAATCTTATCAGGAATGTTATACAAAATGTTATCAGGAATGCTATCAGGAATCCTATCAAGGATGCAATTAGGAATGCTATCAGGAAGCATGGCGGCTGCAGCATGGGAGGGCAGCATGGTGGCTGTGGACGAGCAAGCTACTGGATAAAGGTTATCAAGGTCCCACTAGAACGATGCCACATTCGAGCTATCCTCATTAAACAAAGCGTTGTCCTATCAATAGCTTGCCTTCCCCCTAGTTCTGTCTTACTGGTTTCAGCGCACATCTTCACATCCCCACCTACAGGTGTCCGAAACCCCACAAATACATCCCAACCCGACGGGACCTATTGATGGGTGATTCCTCCTGTTCCAAGGGGGGTACTTATTTCTTCCCTGCGCTGGTTGTCTCGTGGATGTCATGGTCACTGAACGATAGTGATGTCGTGCCTGCGCTGGTAGTCTCGTGGATGTCATGGTCACTATACGATAGTGATGCCGTGTCTGCGCTGGTTATCTCATGGATACCATGGTCTCTGTAGCATAGTAATGCCATGCCTGCGCTGGCTGTCTCATGGATGTCATGGTCACTATACCATAGTAATGCCGTGCCTGCGCTGGCTGTCTCATGGATGTCATGGTCACTATACCATAGTAATGCCGTGCCTGCGCTGGTTATCTCGTGGATGTACCCACCTGACGTGCCCGTCCGCCGCGGCACCATCGTGTGCCCTCTTCCCCATGCCGCCGCCGTGAGGCAGCCGTGACGGCGGCGGTGGCGCAAGTTGCGCGTTTCCGCTGGCATCGGGGGCCATCATGCCCCCCTGCGGCACGCCCTGCGCCGCCGCCTGCAGGGTCCCTGGCGGCCCGCCTGGCATGCCGACCAGCATTGGACGCTGTACAGCAGCGTCGTGGCAGAGAGTGGGGGAGGGTGGCGGGGGAGGGAGAGGGGACGGGGCAGCGCGAGAGACGAGAGAGTGAGCATTGAGGGGGTTGGCTTGCGATAATGTTGGAGGTCAGCGTAATGGCAGGCAGCACAATACTTGGATGACTGCCAATTCCACCATATCCGCTGCAAAAGGCTCATGCGCGAGCTGTTTGTCGAAAATGATGCAATCACACTTTCATTATTTAAGAGAAGACCGCGAGGCATTTCTTACTCAATTCTTACTCCAATTCACTCATTTCTTACTCAAGAGAAGACAACACGGCTGCTGTCCCAGGAAGGCTGTTTCTACGCTTCTGATTCCACAGTCTGACGTTCCGAGACTGTATGCCAATTCAACACCATATAGGGGGAACGAAATCGGCCGGTACCCCCAATTCATTCTATGCTAATTCGGATCTAATGCCCCATAAGCTAATGCCCCCACACTATTTTATTTATGTAGGGCAGTGCAAGTGCCCTGCTTCCATCGGATGCCCCACACCCTGGGATCTGCAGGAGTCTACTCAAATATGGTCTCCTCGGAAGGGACGGGGTCACCCCAAAGCATTCTACTCAAAAGAGGTCTACTCGGAAAGGATTTACTTACCCGGCCTGCCCCCGCGGCGCCCTTCTTGATGCCCAACGCCGGCATGGACTGAGGCACCCCCGGCTGCGGCGGCGGTTGCGACATCAGCAGGGCCATGCCGTGCTGCACCGGCACCCCTTGCGCTGTTGCTGGCGAACCTTGCTGCGCCACGCCCATGCCTTGCGCTGGCAGCCCTTGTGCCGGCCCCATGCCTTGTACTTGCATCCCTGGCTGCCCCGTCACCATGCCTTGCATTGGCACGCCTGGCATGCCCCCACCCATGGGCGCCGCTTGCTGCTGCTGCTGCTGCTGCTGCTGTTGCTGCTGCTGCTGCTGAGGCAGATACCCCTGGGGCTGCGCTCCAGGGGTGGACCCCTGCAGCATCAGCTGCTGCTGCTGTGGCTGCAGCATTTGTTGCTGATTTTGCCCTGTCATGACCTGCTGCTGCTGTACCTGCTGCTGCTGCTGCTGCTGCTGCTGCTGCTGCTGCTGCTGCTGCTGCTGCTGCTGCTGCTGCTGCTGTTGATGTTGCTGCTGGATCTGCGGCAAAGGTGTTGCCCTACCCTGGCCCTGTATCATGGGCCGCACCACAGGACCCCCTGGCCTGGTCCCTGGCTGGCCCTGGTACCCTGCCTGACCCTGCTGTGCCATGGCCGGCCGGCCGGTGGGCGCGGTTGCGACACCTGGCGCCTGCGGCGTTCCCGGCTGTAATAGGCGATGTGGAAGCTGACCCTGGGGACCCTGGATGGCTTGCTGCTGTGGCTGAGGAAGCGGCTGCTGTGGTTGCCCTGTCATGACCTGCTGTTGCGGCGGCTGCTGCGCTTGAACGGGCATCCCCGGTGGCTGTTGGTGCTGTGCCGCCTGTTGCTGTTGCTGTTGCTGTTGCTGCTGCAGCGGCTGCTGTTGCAAAAGCTGGCCCTTAGGCGCCGGCTGCAGTGGTTGTTGCTGCTGCGGTTGTTGCTGCAGTTGCTGTTGCCCTAAAGCTTGCTGTGGAGGCTGCTGCGACGCATGTTGCTGCGACAGGTTTGCGCGTTGTACTTGCTGGTACAACTGCTGTGCAAACTTGTTTCGCAATTCCTCATGTTTTTTCTGCCGCGCACGGGACAACACCACCCATCACATCATAGAGGCAGCACGGGCACCCGCACGACCATCCCCGCGCCATGTGAGTGGGGTACTTCGCACAGTGGGATCATTTGTGTGAGAGCATCAATGGGTAAGTGCACGCGTGTATGTACATAGATAAACATGAATGCGTGTTTGTACGTAGATAAATATGCACGCGTGATTGTACACAGATAAATACGAATGTGCGTTTGTACACAGATGCCGCATGGCGCACACCAACGTGGGAACGACAAAAGAAGAGAAAAGCTGGACCGCCATGCCTAGCAACACAAGCCAATGTTGCGTGCCTTCATCCATTTTCTATGACACTCTCATACACGCCTCGATACACCATAATCATTATTATACTGAACTGTCGCCTTGCCTGCCTCCATAAAATCTCATAATTAGTAACCCTACCTGTCATCTTAACTGCATTAACACGCTATAATTATAATACTACAAGTAATAATTAATTATTACTATTATAGCCTTGCTGCTTATCCTTGTCACCTTGAACACCACGTAGGCCATAATTTTACAAAAATATATCAGCGCTCTTAATAACAGCATTACAATTTTTCCCCCTCACCTTGAACACCGCATTCGCTTTACTATTGTAGTAGTAGTTTTATAGTGTATCAAAAAATTGAGTATTGGCTGTATTGCTATACTAGTACTCATTGAAACAGTGAAACTATGAAGATATATACACTTAGCAGTAGTAATTCAAATCAGTGATAAAAAATTTTCATATTATTAAAAATGATCTCTAGTAGATAATGACTCGACATAAGGTTTTCGTCACCTTAAAGGCCGGGTCCAACTGCAACGCCGCCCTGCGCTCTGCCCACGTCTCATCTCCCACGATCGCTCGAACATCCTGCTCCGTCGCAGTGAACGGCTGGCAACGGATGCAACGGATGCAAGGGAATGATCATGGCAGGGGTGCGAGAAGATTAGTAGCTAGAGGTTGGGCACACAGAAGCGTTAGGATAGGCCGCACGCGCACGGGATTCATACATCCGCTGTCGTTGGAACGAGAAGAGTTGGCAGGGGGCACCGGCCAGGGCGCAGAGGCCCCCCTGGTCTCATCCCGCAACGGAGACCCCGTTGGACCTGGGCCAGCGCAACAGGCAGGAAGTCACGTCGCTACCCGAGGGGACAAAAACTGTACACACGGCGGGCGAACGCAAGGGCGAAATCGTCCGCTGGGCGTGGCCGTCAAAATGGCAGCAGGCGCAAGAGAGCCAAATGGCACGGGACGTGACAGCCAGATGCCTGGGACCAGGGGGACAGCAAGATGCCTGGGACCAGGGGGAAAGGGAGTAGAGGGCGTGTCGAGGGCGTGTCGAGGGCGTGAAGAGGGCGTGAAGGGGCCGTGTCGAGGGCGTGTCGAGGGCGTGAAGGGGGCATGTCGAGGGCGTGTCGAGGGCGTGTCGTGGGTGTGTAGAGGGCGTGTCGAGGGTGTGTCAAGAGCGTGTCGAGGGCGTGTCGAGGGCGTGTCGAGGGCGTGTCGAGGGCGTGTCGAGGGCGTGTCGAGGGCGTGTCGAGGGCGTGTCGAGGGCGTGTCGAGGGCGTGTCGAGGGCGTGTCGAGGGCGTGTCGAGGGCGTGTTGAGGGCGTGTCGAGGGCATGTCGAGGGCATGTCGAGGGCGTGTAGAGGGCGTATAGAGGGCGTGTCGAGGGCGTGAAGGGGGCGTGTCGAGGGCGTGTAGAGGGCGTCAAAGACCGTACATCGAGGCTCTCTGCGAGTGCGCCCCACTGGCAAGTGGGGAGGAGGCAAGGGGGTTGGGTGGGAGCGTGAATCTATGGTCATGCGTCCTAGGAAAGGCGTCCAGGCACCATATCGTAAGCAAGGGCTTAGGTTGTGCATGCCATTGCAGCGTTTAGGCAAGTAGCCTACCCAGGTCGCAGACTTGCCATCGAGGCCGCAGATGAGCCTACCTGGGCAGGGTGGCCTACCTGGGACTTGAGCAATGTTTCCAGCTTGGCGCGCACGTCCCCCGTGACTGTCCGGTGCATGAACAAGCACACCAAGTTCAGCTGAAGCTGCTTCCACTTCGGATCCGCCGACATCAGCTGTTGCATCGCGGCCGTCATCTTTGGGACCGCTTGCCCGGCTGGCTGCGCAGACGGTATCCCCGCCCCAGGCTGCCCGGGCGGCGCCCCTGCAGCCTGGCCTTGCGGCCGAGCCTGGCCGACCTGGTGCATGGGGGCAGCGGATTGCATGGGGGTTACGGATGGGAACATGGAGGAGGGGGCCACGAGGGCCTGGCCAGCTGGCCGTCCCTGCATGGATCCCTGAGTGAGCGCCGCAGAAGACAACATGGACGTTGCTGCGACGTTGGTGGGTGCTCGTGACGGCGACAGCACGTTCGGTGCTTGGGTTGGCGTCACCCCCGCGGCCATCGGCAAGCCGCAGGTTTCTGCAAACGAAAAATGCAGGGGCGGTGGCAAGCAGAAGGCAGGGCAGGACCAGAAAGTTACCATCAAAGTTGACAGCGACAGTGATTGTCAAAGTCAACAGCCAAGTTGCAAATAAACATGATCAAAGGAAGCACAAAGCTCAAAGATTTGCTTTCAGGGCCAGCTAAGCTTGGCACGTGAAAATGAACGGGAAAAACGTGGAAAAGAATTGGAGTCAGCACTTGCCGAGCTAGTGTCGAACAACGACGACCATGAAAATAGCCGCCACGGATTTCATCAGGAACAAGTGCCCTGCCTCAATTCGCTGTCAGTTGGGGAGCCACAAAGCGCCCTTGTCCACACTTTGCCTCAGCCACGCAGTGGCCCAGCGGCATGCATCGACCCCGCCTCGCATCGCTGCGTGCCTGGCCCCTATCCGTACAGCCTGCACGCCTGGCTTCCCGGCACAACGTGCACGCTTGGCCAACTGCGGTGAGAAAAGAAGACTACAGTAGAGTAGAAGAAGGTAGCACTAAAACGACAGACAGAGTATATGACTCCCCTAATAAGAAACGACATGGTGACAAGACACCCGCGCCACGGAAAAAAGGTGCGCATACCCCGACATCATCTTGCGCACCATCTCAAGGCCTTGTCCTTGGGGAGCGCTGTCTTTACTTTTGTTTAAACAATATAACAAGTATAACATTGTCGAGCCCTGCGCCACTTGGTCAAAGTTCCAATGGCCTGTTCAGGACTGAGAACCCATGCACAGCTTCGTGGAACCCATGGGCACTTGAGGGAGAATGCATTTTAGTGGAGCCCTAGTTTCCACTTGGAGGGCGACACCATCACGTCACATCGACGCAACCTCCCTGGTAACACCACTGTTAGAAGTAGTAGAAATAGAAACAAAGTTACTCCAACCACTGCATCTGAATACATTCGTCCGTGGAAACCCAGTGATACCCTCAGAAGAAGTCACGCACGTACTTTAAGGATAAAACACCTTCAACTAACTGAAGATATCACGTTTGTGGCCTACCCTGCCGCAAGCCCACACTTATACCCGCTGTCTAATGATAAGTTGCCACAACCCACCCACCCACCCACCCCCGACCGCCGCCACCCCCACCCCCACCCCCACCCCCACCCCCACCCCCACCCCCACCCCCACCCCCACCCCCACCCCCACCCCCACCCCCACCCCCACCCCCCCCCACCCCCACCCCCACCCCCACCCCCACCCCCACCCCCACCCCCAACCCCAACCCCACCCCCAACCCCACCCACCGAGCTGGTGCGTGCCCATGCCAGGTGTCGCCGCGTTGTTGGCCGCGAACGATGTCACAGGGACCGCCGTGACCGACGTCTGCAGGTAGGACGCGGCGGACGCCTGGGGTGTCGCTGACGTCACTGTCGTGGCGCCACCAGCGGCTGCGGCGGCCGAGTAGGCGGTGTACACACGGGCCTGACCGGGGCCAGCGGCGTGGCTGGCAGATGTCATGGGTCTTTGGGCCATATGCGGGCTGGTCGTGGGCTGATGAACGTGGGCGCGTGGCCCAGGTAGGGATGGCGGCATAGGGTCAAGCGGTACCATGCAAACAGGCGTTGTGGGGAAGCCATCAGAAGGAGGAGACCATCAGGAAGGAGGCATGGGTGAGGCATGGAATGAGAAATAGGATAGTACCTAACCATAATCCATAACTGAGTATTTACACGACGTACACTAGTACAGCCTATTATTGTGTTTAATAGCGGAAACTAATAGCTCCCCCTCAGAAAGTGAGTTTGAGGCGGCCGTGCAATGTCAACACCTCAGGTTCGTGGTGGGAGGTAATAGAATTACACGTGGGCCTGTTGACATGACAACGTGTAACAGCCCATCCCAGGCTTCACAAGGGCAACCTCTCGCCAGGCATGTGAGGAGTCCTTTTGCCCTGATTTAGCCTGTCACTTCCAACAGACTGGACCCAACCAGTTGAGCAAGTGCCACGCAGAACGGGCAGGTCCATGATTCTAGGGTCAAGGGTCACACCCTACGAAATGTAGCACCATTACTATAATTAACTAGCGACTATACACAGTGGCGATACGTAGTGGCTACGAGGATCCACATAGCCAAGTGGCTGTCTGTAGTGGCTACGAGGATACGCATGACCAAGTGGCTATATGTGGTGGCTACACGGATCTTCATGGTCATACACTCCCGTCATTTCGATGGCGAGGCAACACGCGCATTCTTCATCGCGGCCGTGCCCTCGTGATACTACATACAAAGCTCCATCCCAACGAACGTTCTAATAGCCAGCCCCGTTCTATCACAGTAGCCATATATCGAATGTATCATTGATACTAGGCTAGTAGCGACGTAGCGGCTAGTAGCGTCACCTACCGCATTCAGCGGCGCTTCAGACGGTTGCTGCAGGTGCTGCACTTGCTGCGTGTGCTGCTGGAGTTGCTGTTGATGCAGCGGTTGGCGTTGGAATTGGGGCTGCTGCTGCCGCGGCAGCGTCGGCATGTCCTGTCGGTGTTGAACCGCATGCCCTGGCTCCTGTCCCTGGGAGATTTGATGAGCTTGCTGGGGGTGATACTGTGCAGGGGGCTGCGCACGCAGAAGCGGTTGCGGCTGCGACTGCAACTGCGGTAGTAATTGCTGTTGCGGTTGCAGTGGATCTTGAGGAAATTGCGTCAGCTGCTGCCCAAGCTGCTGCTGCTGTTGCTGCTGCGGTAGCTGCTGATCATTTCCACCAAATCCGTTCATGGTAACGCGCAAAATTTCAACCTCGAGAAGGTCCAAAACAATCTGTTCAATGTTAGAAAAAAATGATGTCGTTTGCTGTCCAAATAGTCGTACAATGAAGACGGGTTGGCCGAGACATAATCGAAACCATTCGCCTCCCGTACGTCTGACACAATAAAAATTTCAAGAGACGTGCGGCCACCTGGTGCCCATTCCGGCACGCACTTCCAGCTCGTGCCGCGGAGAAGGCCCGTTCTGTTGCTCGCTCAAAGAATGGTCGATTTTAGCTTCTTGCCATGACTAAATAATTCATGACAAGGCGAATTGGATGGCTGTATTGTCGACTTGAGAAATCTGCGTCTTTACTCTTTACAGCAGAGGTCACAATACAGTATGCACCCCCCTTTTGATGTTTAAGATTCTCAGGTTTAAGATCATGAGACCCTGAATTTCCGGGTAAATGGGTATTTTTATTAACCAATAGGGTATTTTTTTTTTTTTGAGACTATATCGATGTGCACATGTCAGTTGGCTAAGCTTAGCCGCCTAGCGGCTAAGCTTAGGTAAGGTTTACGAAACTTTTCAAACTTTTCATTCAAATTATATTAAAATATTTAAGCGCGACGCACAGCGTCTCCACAGACATTTTTCTACCTACAAAAGTCATACAATGTTAATCATGATTCTGGCGCTGTCACAAGGTCCGGCCGGCGACTTGCGCCGGAAATGCGCGGACTACACAAAGTAATTTGGCACACGGCCACGTCCAGGCTGTTTGGGATCATAAAAAGACTTTCCTCACGTGACTTAGTGTTTTCCTGTTGACATCATGCCCATTTAATATTAATGCTGCTGTTACCCTGCTCATGACCATGCCCTGAATTCCATTCTTTGGTGACTTAGTGTTTTCTTGTTTAGGGGCTGGCATGCATGCGTTGCCGTTGACATTGATGCCATGGATGAAAAACGCCAAGAAGAGTATATGGCCCCGCTGCCACCAAAAAGCACCTGGTTGATCAACCAAGGGGATAGCCTGCACAGTGAGACACAAACACAGCAGACCCCAGCAAAGCAAAATTCAGGTTGTAAGCGAGTGGAGATTACTTTTGACATGCTTGATGAAGAAATATATAACACACCTTCTATTGTCACACCTTCTATAAACAAATAGTTGATTGATCACCTTATACACCACGTAAACATGCTAGCAGACGCGCTCTTCAGTCCAGTGAAAATCCACGTGCGAAGCAAGTCAGCTTACGCAGAAAGCACCATCTAGGCTTCGCGAGGGCTACCCCTCGTTCCTGCGCGTGCTTTGAGCGTCGTTAGCTGCGTTCGTGGCAGTTCGTGGCGGGACGTGGCGGGCGTGGCGGGCGTGGCGGGCGTGGCGGGTCGTGGCAGGTCGTGGCAGGTCGGGTGTCGGCAGAGGCTGGAGAGGTTGGATGTTCTTCTCTCCGTGTTTTTGGAGAAGTCTATCCACGATCTTGGTCGAGAGAGGGTTCTCGTCGCGTGCCGTTTTTTTTGTCGACGAGAAGGCTATCCACGACCGATGGTCGAGAATGTCGGGAGGGGGCGTCTTAAATTTGTTCGATGGTCGGGCGGGGTTTAAGAGGGGGGGAGTTTGGATAGTCTTCTTTTGGTAGTCTTCTTTTTGGGTATGAAAGGGCAGTATTTTATGGCGTAAGGAAATTTTTCGGAGGGGGGGTATAGGGTATAGGGTGTAGGGTATATGGGGAGTAATAGTTTGGCCGGGGGTGCAAAAAGAAGGCTATCCAAGAGAAGGCTATCCACGACCGACTGGCGAGAATGTCGGGAGAGGTCGTCTTAAATTTGTTCGATGGTCGAGCGGGGTTTGAGAGGGGGTGAATTTGGATAGTCTTCTCTTTTTTTTCCTGGTGACGGATGCGTGGGCCGGTGTTGGCGGTGGTTTTGTTGGATAGTCTTCTCTTTTTTGGTCGGTAGAAGGCTATCCAAAGCGGGGCCGTGTTGAGAGCGTTCGAGCGGTGCGGTGCGCGCGCGTTTTAAAATTATGTGCGCTTTTTTGTATACGTGTTTCGCTCGATGGCGGTATCGTCCGATCGTTGCGGTGCGTTGACGGGCAAGGGCGGCCGGTGCGGGTGGCAGACGTGGGGCGGCAGGAGCGCGTGCCCGCACCACGGGAGGGGCGCGCCTAGGCGCAGGGGGCGGGGCGCGCCTGGGCGCGGGGGGCGGGCGCACGGGGTCAGGGCGACGGGAGGGTGGAGGCTCCTTGGCAGGTGGGGGGCGGTGGAGGACCCGGTGGCAGCCGCCCAAGCTGAACGTGACGCGCGCGTGCAGGCTGCTGCTGCTGAACTCTCCGCGACTGCGCTGGCCCGGGCCCGGGCCAGGGCAGCTGCAGCTGCACCCCCTAGGCGCGGGCTGTTGGAGAGGGTTACAGGGGGTCGCTGGGGGCGCGCCAGGGCTGCCGAGGATGCCGAGAAAGCCGAGGAAGCTGCTCGTGCCGCTTTGGAGGAAGCTGCTGCCCCTGCTGCCGACTCAGGCGACGGATGGGACGTCGACGAGGATGAATATTTCGAAGCGGAAGGCATGCCCGCCATTTACGAAAACAGCGAGGATGACGACGATTACGAGGACAGGTTCACCAAGAGAGCGGGGTACGTGCCTATGTACGTGCCGATGTACACCGGCGCCCGCGTGCTGCCTAAGCGGGGCGGACACACAACGGGGGCGCGCAGGGTGAGGGGGCGATCGCGCACGAGGAGGTGAAAATATATATTCATTAAAAAAATAAATAATAGCACGTTTATCACCTAGTCGCGCCCCTAGGGTGCGCTGTACATAAAACGCGGTGAGGGACAGTGCTCAATTAGCTGCCTGTCACGCTTCAAACAACTGCTGAGTGAGAGAAAGGCGCTATCGACCGCTCAGGACCTGAGACCGATCCTGCGCCTGGGCTGCGGGACGTTGTCCACGCACACCACCTCCGTCTCGGGAGAGGCGTCCGCACCCTTGCGCTTCCTCGCGCCGCCCTCCAGGGCAGCGAGCTCCCCCGTGGCCTTCTCGACGACGATGCACTTGGCGTTGTGGGCGCGGAAGATGGTGATCTCGCCCACGGACCGCACGCTGGCCACGTGGGCTATGGCGGTCAGGTGGGGGTTGAAGACGAAGTAGGGGAACTGCAGCCTGGCCACGTGCTCCTTGCGGCGGTCCTCGTGGAGGCACAGGGGGCAGTCGATGTCGTCGGGGCTCTCCTGCTCGACCAGCACGGTCATCATGCAGCCGTCGCAGACGCCGCCCATGTGGAAGTGCGGGGCCGTGTCCATGTCCACCTTGGGAGAGTACACGTTCTCCAGTCTCTGGTCGCACAGGATGCACACCTCGATGCTGTCCATGCCCTCGTCCCCGTGCGCCTCGTGCTCCGCCTGCCAGATGGCCTCCTCGAACTTCCTGTCGCCCCTGCCGCACGGAGGGATGATGCGGACCTCCTTGGCGGTGTACTTCTTAACCGCCTTCTTGGCCAGCGCCTCGATGTCCAGCCTCTTCTTGAGGGTGTACTTGCGGACGGCCTCGTGGCACTGGTCGCAGACGTCCGCCTGCCTGACCATGGGGCCGCAGGTGTAGGCGGATATGAACCTGAGCTCGTTGCAACTCTCGCACCTGATGGTGGGGGGGTGAGGATCCTTTCCAGGGTTCTGCTTCTTCCAGTCCTCCGCGAACTGCACGTTCGTCACGTTCTTGAAAAGCTTTTCCCCGGTCTCCGGGTTGTAGATGTAGTGAGCCTCCGGCAAACCCAGACAGGCGCCATGGAAATGTTCGGCGGGCATGATTTCTGATGCGAAAATGTACTGTAAATGTCACCTTTATGGAGCCTCGGGCTTTAGAATGGGCACTCGGGCGAAAAAGGAATGGCTTCCGGGGACTAGGAATGATGGGTGGTGGACTGGGATTTCGGATGGCTGGGCGCTGGTGGTTTGGTGTGTCTGGGGAGGGTTGGCAACACACTTATGATGGCACTTGGCCAGTGGATCTGTGATCTGTAGAGATCTTGGATCCGCCACATCATATGCCACATCAGAGATCTCGGATCTGCCACATCAGAGATCTGCCACATCAGAGATCTCGGATCTGCCACATCAGAGATCTGGCACATCAGAGATCTCGGATCTGCCACTGCCACATCAGAGATCTCGGATCTGCCACATCAGAGATCTGCCACATCAGAGATCTCGGATCTGCCCCGTCACTTGCCACGTCACAGATCTCTGGTATGCCACGTCACAGATCTTGGATGCCCCATGCACACAGGCCTGGCCATATGGTGGACAAAGAGACCAGCAACTGTGAGAGAGCCATTTCGCCCGCAATCCGCCCGAAGTCGGCGATGGAGAACACAAGCAGTTCTGATGGTGGGGGCAGCTCTGATGGCAGCGATTCTGACAAGGAAAACATGCCACCGTCGCAATGTGTTAAGGTGCTAGACCCCTCACATGAAGTGGGAAATCGAGTTGTTCGATTGAACGAAGGGCCTCTCCCATCCAGGGTTTTTGTCCCAAGGGAGTTTGTGACCACTGTTCACTCCCAATTCGCGGACATGAGAGACAAGATCGAGGGGGTGATCACAAAGCACAAGAAGGAAAGGGATGCCACCCGAAAGAGACACGAAAGGGCGAGGAACAAGCTTGCCAGCCAGGTCAATGACCTGAAGAGGGTCGTTTCGGAGAGGGACGACGCCTTGAAATTGATGGAGCTGGCCCTTACCAACCACAAGGCCAGCATCGACAATCTCAGGACCCAGCTGGCCGCCGCCAAGACGGATTTGGCAAACGCGAAGATAGCATCCAAGGGTTGAGAAACCAAATCCTACATTGGTAAACAATAAATAAACTTTGGTTTACTGTAACGTCGATAAAGCATGTCCACATCTAGCATAGAGAACGTTGCTCCCGTACAGGAGGGCCTGGGCGATTTGAAAAGGACGGAGCATCTGGACCCCACCGCCCCCGTTGTGTTTGCCCCCCCATTGGTGTCCAGGCCGGAGCTGGTCGTCCCGGTCGTGTTTGCCGTCGTCGTGATCGCCCTTTTGGTGGCGACCATGAGCCACTGACGCACCTCAGTGCCTGCGCGCGCGCCGTCTGTTGATTCGCCTCTGACCGGCGCCGTGGCCCGGCGCAGGTGCAGGCGCAGGTGCAGGCGCGGGCGGCGGGGTGGAGGAGGGGGTGGAGGAGCCGCGTTGATGGCGGCGGCGACGACCTGCACGGGGACCCCTGCGGCGCGCGCTGTAGACAGGAGGTCGTTGGACGCGGCCACAAGATTCGCTCGGTTCCGTTGTCGGATAGCCGTCGCCCGCAGAGGGCCTATGCCGGCCCCTAGCGGCTGGCGCACGACGCGCAGGGCATCCTGGAACCTGGCCAGTTGCGCGGAATACTCGACGTCCCGTGCTTCCGGGGGGATAACGGGAAGGACTTTCTTCGCCCGGTTGCCGTGCCCGCAGCAGGCGGAGGGCCATGTGTGGGTGTTTTTCCTGTTTCTGGTCGCGTGTTGGGTGCACTTGTGTGCCCGGCCGCCCCCCCGCCGTCTGCACCTCGTCCCACTGTTTGTAATGACCGTGCATTGGTATGAACCCATTAAGATTAGTACATTAACGTTATATATAATTGAATGAGATTACGATTTCATCCTCTTGTCCCTGTTCCACACCTGGTTCTCAAGCATTAGTCGTTTGTTGTTTGCCGCAAACTCGGGGCCGCGGTACTCGCGAGCCTCCTTGTAGTGACCCAGCTTTTCTAGCCCAGGTGCCAGCATGTCCACTATGGAGAGGGCCGACTTCTCGGGGTCGCCCCCCTTAGACACCATGGCCTTGTGCTGCTCGTGGAAGAATATCGACAGACCGCACATCCCGTCCGTGAAGGTGTCGCGAGTGGCCTGGCTCTTCTTCGTGAGCCCCTGGTCCTTGCGGTAGTCTGCCGTTTGATCGTAGCCCGTCGCAAGCTTGTTGGAACTGTTGTTGACGGCGGCGTACACTCGAGCGGGCACCGGCTTGGCGCTGCTCTCCTTGATGGCGCGCATGTCCAGCTTTGTCTTCTCGCAGCTCTTGATGCGAGGGGCCTCCAGCACTTGCTGGCGAGGGAGAGGCACGAACTCCTCGCCGGTCCTGTCGCGGTACCGGTCGTGCAGGTCCTGGATGAGCGCCGGGTCGGCGTCGAGGTACCTCTCCAACAGCACGGCCATAGAGTGGCGGAAGGCGGCGGCCTTCTTGCATGGCAGTATCTGAATTATCCTGATGGCACCTCGTCGGTCCGTGACTGGGGTCTCTCGCTGACCGGCACCGGGAAACTTGAAGTTGTCCAAATGCTGGACAACCTCATCCTCCTTCCAATCCTTTGCCAAATCGCCGAATACCTGCCTGGGGTTCTTCATGCCCGTTGACGAGATGAGGTCAAACACGGATATCTTGCCATCTGGCGTCACTCTGATCTTGCCAGCAAAGGGGTCCTCCCCCGGCACGCCGCGCGAAGGCTGCAGATACCTCACAAGTGTTTGGGACGCCATGGCCGTTTACTTGTGTCGGAGAAATGTTATCCGCTGAGATAAGCGCGCCATGCTACCAGGTAATCACTGCAAATGATCCATCCGGCTTTGTAAACATATATTTGCGGAATATAAAAACACACGCGTGTATTATAACATGGCGGCAAAGAAAACGCGCACCCCACGACGCGCTCGTACGGTGCACCGCGCACACCGCTCCCGAGCCGCTGCGGTGCTGACGCCGGCCATGGAGCATAATTACCACGCCGCATCGGGGATGCTGTCGTATCGTTTCGGCGGGGCGTTGGATGCATTGTCGAAGGCGAAGGTGTCGGCGAAGGGCGATGTCCCCCCTGATCAGTACAGGAGAGATCTCCGGGAGGCCAATGCGGTGGAGCAGAACCTGCGGCGGTCGTGGCTCGTGTCTATGGATAAACTGCGCCGACTGAGAGAACAAGGCGCGGGCATCCTTTATAGAGGGCCGGACGCCATCGTCGATTGGGTCATGAGAGCCGCCAAGACCGTTGTCATGCCTGGTAGGCGGGGACTCGCGGGTAAGCGTAAACGTTTTTGATTAAAAAATATCGGTTAGTTGTATACGCAATACGGATGCCTGTCGGGAGCAAAGCTGACGTCATGAATGGCAGGGCGACCAGGACGAGCGGGGGGCTTAAGAGCGACGACCTGGTGCGGAGGAAGGACGGCCGGGTCGTTTCGAAGGCCAAGAGCGAGATAGGGGCGCAGAACCCGTGGGCCAAGTTTGTGAAGAAGGTGCACGCGGAGACCGGTGGCTCGCTGAGTGACGCGATGGTGGAGGCTAAGAGACAGTTGGACGGTTTGATGAGGGAGCGCGGCCTCGCGAACACCGCCGAGAACCGCCGCGAGGTCCTGTCCGGCCTCTCGCGTTAACCCGGCTCTTTCCTCGTCGCGGCTGTCCGGCCTCGGTCGCAAAAAAAAAACGGAGGTAGGTTCTATATCACTCGCGATGGGTATGTTTATGTACGATTTTAAGAACCTCTTCAAGGTCGGCCTGCTGATCGGTTTGGCGCACGTGATCGCCACCTGGGTGCGGGTTAAGCGGGAGAAGTTTCGCCTGAAGGCAAACATCCGGTCGACCGTGTCCATCTCGTGGATTCTGGGTCTCAGCGGGCTCGCCTACGTGCTGTACAGGAACTTCCGCGACAAGGCCTACGCCTACGACACGCTGCCGTGGAAGATCTGGAAGGGTTTCTGGACATCCGGGGGTGCCAGTTTGTCCTATTCCATGCTCATGACGGGCGGGTCGGCTCACTTCTCTAGCCGGCCGGTTGCCGAGGTGGTGGAGGCGACGGTGTCGGAGGCGACGGCCCCAACCACGGCCGCGTAACTTTGAGACCGGAGCGGGTGGCGCCTAGATCTCCGCCCCCTCGACCTGGGTCTGGGCCGCGGTCTCGGCCTCGGCACGGGCACAGGGATGGGGATGGGGGTGGGGACGGGGACGGGGATGGGGACGAAACGGGCGGCTGTCATCGTTAGAGACAGTCGTCATTTATGTCACGCCCGAGGCGCACAGACTCGCTCCATGACTTGTGGGATGGCAGGTTCTTGTTCTCCCCGTTGTAAGTTCCTATGAGCTCGTAGACGGTGAAGTCCTTGCAATAGTCGTGAATGAGGCGACGGTACGCGGGAGGGAACGAGTACGGCCCTATCTGCAGTTGGTCGAGGGGCGGAACGGACTTGTAGAACTCGGGATCCTTGTACGGCCTTTCCAGGTGAGCCCGTATCACGCGCACTTCAGGGCGGCGGATGTCGATGTATGAATCCCAACGCCTCCAAGTAAGGGGACTTGCGCCACTCGCGCACTTCGGTCCGCGGTAGAACTCGACGCTGAATGGCACCTTCTTGTGGAAAAGCATGTCAATTATGCGGTTCATGTGACAGTCTTCCAACGTTTCGTCATACGCGTTGAAAACGAGGCAGTAGCGCCCCAACTTGTCTATGAACCCTTGCGTCCCGTTTTCAAAATCGTTGTGAAGAGAGCCGCTGAGGTTGAGCCAGAACCCCTCCGCCGTGCCCGCTTCGGTCTCTGAAGGCATGAGGCGCTCTAGGACACGACTGGATACGACATGCATGCTCAAGTGAATGATTATATATTTTATTATTATAACCGAGGCGCGCGGGTGCTGGGTTAGCCTATTGACGCATTATAGATTCGACCGCGCGGTATATTCGAGCCACTTGCCGCCGGGCGTGATCAGGCGGTCGCCAATAAATACCAGGAGTCTACTATAGAATAGTACACTTCCGACTATAAATACCGGGACTGGCGACCGAGCGGCGGCCTCTCACCACACGGGCGGTGTGGGTACATCCGCGCGCGGATTGTCTGGACGTACCAGTAGGAATGAAGACGTTTCGCGTGGCCGCGGGCGTCAAGGACGTCCGTCTCAGCGTCCGGGCAGCGTCCGCCATCCCCACCAACTACTACGGCAAAACCAAGCGCGATACGCTGAGGAGGATAGCGCTCATGCAGGGGCTGCGTCCGTTCCGGGACGCCACACGCCGGGAGTTGGAGTGCGCGGTGTATTGCAACCAGCAGGCCATCCGCATCCAGCGGTGGGTGAGGCGGACGGTGCTGCCCTACGCCCGCGCCAAGAGGACGATCGCCGCCCACCTGTCGATGAGGGTGTCCAACAAGGAGGACCCCATCACGATGGAGGATTTGCCTTCAAAGGAGAGGGTGTTCAAGTTCGTGCGCCCCACGCGGCAGGTAGTGGGGTTCGACGCGGTGCGGCTGGCGGAGTACATCATCGCGTCCGGGCGGTTCGAGGACCCGCAGACCCGGTTCCCGTTCTCGCCGGGGGACCTGTGGAGGCTAGACAGGCAGGTGCGGAGGCTGGGGTTCCAGCGCCACTCCACGCAGTGTACATCTACCATCACCCGGAAGTGGTGAAGGCCATGCGCGACCACGAGTCGCTGCTGGTGGGACTGGACAGGATCTCCACGGACCTGGTCGCGAGCATGGTGGACATCGCGGGAGGGGAGGCGGCCGACGCGGAGACGCTCTCCATCGTGGCGACGGATTACGTCCCGCAGTGGAGGACGTACGTTCGCCAGTTGCGCGTGCTGGACGTCCACGCCGGCACCACCACCGCGGACACCTGCATCCGGATGGTGCGGGCCGAGTCCGGCAGCGACAAGTCCCCCGACCCGGCGCGGAAACAGCGGCTCGCGTGGTTGGAGGCGTTCATGACGTACTACATGCTGATCGATAACGGCGTGCCCCCCGGGTTCGCCCCCGCGCACCCCGGCACGGTGACGGGGGAGTTTATGACGGATTGAAGGAGGATGCTGTCGTGGGAGTAAAGTGAACTGAATATAAATGTTACGTTTATCCTAGATCGATTCCATGTCCCAGTTCGGCGCAGTTCTTGTAGAATCCGCGATTGTTGCGGCGGCTATGGCCGGCATTATGACTCTCGTTCATTCGGTGCACATGCAGCAGAACTCGAGGATGGCAATGTCACACACGGGTATTTTGCTACAAGTCGGTGTGTCTGCGGCTATCCTGCACGTGTTATTTGAGCTGATTGGTTGGAACAGGAAGTTCTGTCTGCGTTTGCAAAGGGGCGGGAGGATGTGATTGCTAATCACTGAGTTATGAATATACGAATTGATCCAACTCTAGATCTATTTGTGTCCAGCCGTGCGCTTCCGGTCGAGTTCAAATCACGACGCATAGTAGCAGATGTCGACAAAACTCCTGCCCGTGGATATAGAGGACGCGGACGACGGCGCGGGTGGTGGATCTAGAATAAACGCCCCCATGGTGCGAGGAGGCGCGATGGACAACGTGGACATAGTGGACGACGACGGCGGCGAGTGGCCCGGCCCCGTCGGCGCGGTGCCGCTGCACTCTAAAAAGAGCAAGCACAAGGACAAGAAGGGGGGGGGAGGAATAAATCGAGCAAGGAGGACATGTTCGACATGCTGGCCAACCCGAAGAAGACCAAGTCGATGTTCTCGGCTCCCCCGCCGGCTCATCAGCCGATGGAGAAGGGGTTCCAATTCGACCAGTACGGCGACTACGACGGGTACGGCGACGACGAGGGGTACGAGGACGATCTGCATTACGGCGAGGACGTGATCGACGACGAGGCCATGATGCCCAGAAAGAGCCCGCAGGAGGTCCACGCGGAGAAGCTGGACCTCCTGCACAAGCTGCACAGGTACAAGGACAAGGGGTTCGCCGTTCCCAATTTCGACATGCGCGCGGACATCGACGAGATGCGGTTCGAGTGCGACAAGGTGGCGCGCTCGATCGAGACCAAGAACGCCATCAACACGATGCGGCAGATGCTGGTGGCCACCACGTCCGCGATGCAGTTCTTCAACAACCGGTACGACCCGATAGGCCTCAAGCTGGACGGGTGGTCGGAGAGCATACTGGCGAACGTCACGGATTACGACGGGGTGTTCGAGCGGCTGTACGACAAGCACCGGCACCGCGTGTCGATGCCGCCGGAGATGGAGCTGATGCTGATGCTGGGCGGGTCGGCGATGATGTTCCATATGTCCGCTTCGTTCGCCAGTTCTGGGCTGCCCTCCATGACCGAGATCGCCAAGACGGACCCCGAGCTGATGAAGAGCATCGTGAAGATGATGATACAGAAGCAGGAGGCCGCCGGGGGGGGGCAGCAGGCTCCTCCGCCTCCACCGCGTGAGAGCGACGACGGCGCGGGGGGCGGAGGGGGAGTGGCGGGTACGTGATGCGCGGGCCCATGCTGTACAGGCCGGACGTGGCCCCCCCGTGAACATGGACAGGGTGGTGCAGGAGGCCATGCCGCCCAGCCCGCAGAGGGACAGTGTGGTGCAGATCATCGACGACGGGGGCGAGAGCGCGTACGACGACGCGTCCGTGGCGGGGGACGACGTCCGCACGGTGCAGGTGGACGCGGGCAAGAAGAAGCCGAGGAAGCGGGGCGGGGGGGGCAAGAAGGCCGCCGCCAGCGACCCCACGAAGGTGGTGTTGGACCTGTGATGCGTCTAGAGCCTGTGGATTATTTTATTATTATTATGAAAGCGTGTACACCATGGACATCGACGGATTAATCGACACACTGCCAGTGTACGAGTTGGGAGAGGGGACCCTCAACCAGGCCCTCGAGGTCCTCGTGACGCCCCCGCGTGAAGAAGTCGGCGAGGGCTGGACCCAGTGTGTCGCGTATGAACCGTCCACCAAGTACATTGTCAACCACATCCCGGTCCTCGAGGTAGACGGCCAGACTGGCGACTCGATCTTCAAACTCGACCGCTTGCCGACGTGCGATGTGATCAGAGACATCACGAGCGACGTCCGGGTCAAAGTAGTCGTTGGCGAGGATGAGTTCGACCCCGAGTCCCTCACTGTCGTCCCCTTTCTATCCACGTACACGTACACGGGGCTCAAGTTCTACCTAGACGGACGAAACCCGCCCAAGCAGTTCAGCGTAAAGTATCGATGCTTTCTTCTGGACGAGAAGAATCGACTACTTGCCCGTGCCGCCCCGCTTGTGACGACCAGGACGCACGTGTACCGTGACGGAACGGCCTTGAGGCGCTAGAATCAAAGCACCACACCGGCGCGCCTCTCGGACGCCGGCCGCGGCTTCACCAGCTCCTCGTCCAGCATCACCTTGTTGATGCACGTCCCGTCCAGGTCGTAGAGCACGCCCAGCACGCGGCCGAAACAGTCGAACCCGCGGCACTGGACCGTGACGAGTTTCTGGTTGCGCGCGTCGATCATGGTCTGCACGTCCTTGACCGACTTCTGTGTGTCGGCCAGTTCGACGTTCACGTCCGTCGTCAACTGCACCAGCCTGTTCCTGGCCCTCATGGCGCGCATCCTGATTTCGTCCCTGTTCGGCAGATCGTGCGCGGGTGCCAGCTCGTCGGCGTCCGTGCCCCACATCCTGACCGTCAGCAGGGTGGGCAGGTTGTCCCACGGGGACAGCACGGCCACCTTCACGGTGTCCCCGTCGTACACCCTGACCACCTTGGCCGGGGAGAACACGTGGCCGTCGAACGAGAAGGGGGTCAGTTCCTGCAGTGTTAAATTTCTGAGCGCCTCCTTCGCGCCCGGTTGTGGCTGTACTTTTTTGTTGAGACCGAGTTTCCTTAGCAACATTCCAGCTTTATTCAATGGACATATGATTTTAATTCAAGTTGTTCAGTCGATTCATCAGTTCACAGTTCACACACACATGCATTCTCACGCGCCCAGTAGCGTGTTCCTATCCGATATGGCCACGCCCGCTATCACGCGCACGTCATCGTACCATACGGACTCACCTTCGCGGCCCCAACCTAACCCGAGGATGCCATCCCCCACATAGCTGTTATCGGTTGTGAGGATAAGCGTGCCGTCCTTGTACACTTTAAGCGTCCTGCCTTGATTCGTGATGGCCAAGTGGAACGGGTCTAATCCAACCATCGCATCCGTTAAGTAATCGTCGTTGCCATCATATACTGTGAGGTGGCCGTCATCCGTCACCTTCACATCCGCAAAACCGTACCTGATAAGGTCTTTAACAACGCCCGCGGGCGGCCTCGCAGATAGGTCTTGCTGTGGAATTACTCTCATACAGAGTGTGAACGTGTCGAATGGCAAACCCTGCACTTCGGAATAATAAACACCTCCGCTAACCTTTAGTACACCTCCTTCGACTGTGCCCTTCGAGAAAGTTTTTACGGGTGTCCCAACAATGCTCGCGGCGGACGTGGTGAAATCCCATTGGTACTCGTACGTATCGTCTTCCCATATCGCAAAAAACAATTCGTGGGCCTTTCTATTCGGGTCGAACACCCTGCATTCCAACCATTCAACTCCCAGGTCGTCATTCCAGGCGGTTACGAACTCGGCGAGTTGGCCGAGTTGGAAGGGGTTCGTGGAGGAGAGAGTGGTTCGGTCGGGGAAAATAATCGACTTGTTCACCTCCAGTCGGTCGATAGTTTTCGTGGACGACATGAGTGGTCGATATACAGGGCGGATGTTTTTTCACGCGTCGAAAACGCAGATCGTCTTGTCGGGGAGGCCGGTACTCAGCACGCGCTTCTTGATCTGCAGCTGGCCGCCCACGACGGTGAACTTGTACCGCACGTCGCCTGACCCCAGCTCGAATGTGTCCGCCTCGGCCCCGAAAATGCCAGTCGCGGGCTTCACCACGATGTCCACCGGTGAAATCATAGGGGGGGTTGACAGTGTGATGGCCCCCGATTGGTCGTTGTTATTGTGGGATATCTCCAGGTAGCCGTGGGGTTGTTTGTATCGTCTTCTGGCAGCACGAAGATGGGCTTGTTGGGGTATATCTTCACAGTCGCGTGCGAGTCGATCACCACGTCAGCACCCCTCATCCTCAGTTGGCTTCCAGATTCGAGGGTGAGGTCGGCATTGGAGGTTGTTGTTATCCTCCCGCGCGTCACGCTAGCTCCGGTTGAAGCGAAACTATCATTGTGATGGATCCCGAGGTTTATGGAGGCCGGCTCGTAGGTTGTGGATGATGGTTCCATACGCCGCCCCATGACCTTCACGGCATCCCCCCCCTCATCCGACGTCCCATCACCATGGTACGCGTGCAATTCTCCCAATGTGATGACGTGGCGTTTGGGAGCATACTTGTTAGTATCAAACAATCCGTTTCCCGCAAGTATCAGGTCACTCGTCGTGGACCTCAATATCGTATGAGATGGTGCCACTGTTGTAACAGTTTGGTAGTTGACATCGTGATTGTCAGCCACGAGCCCCTCAAACTTAATGCTACCGACCGGGGTGGGGACAGTCTCGATGCCAGCCAGCTCACTGCTGACCCCCGAAACACCCACGAGCCCCGCTGAAGTGAACCCCATCCTGGATGCCCCCGCGCCCCCTCCGCCAGTCGTGCTCTCCAGATATGCACTAGTCGCGCCAATGACCAGCTTGGCGCCGAGACTGCCATCCGGTTTGACCGCCTGGAGAGCGGTGTTTCCATTCTCTTGGACGATCTTGAGTGACGCGTTTTGTGTCGAGTCCTGCGAGATGCCGGTCAGCTCTCGAGTTTGAATCGCCTTGAAAAAAAGCCTGCCGTTTGCTTGCTCCAAGTTGGGAGGCATGACGCGGTTTTATATATCGATTGTAAAAAAAATAGCCTCCCACAACCACACCTTAACGCTTGTTGGTCAGATCCATAACCGGGTCCACGGTGCTAGAACCGATGGCGCCAAGGGAGTTCACGGTCAAGGCCCCCGTTCCGTCCTCGCTGACGGGGAGGATGTTACCGAGCATCGTGTTCGTAGTACTGGCCATGGACCCCTGGGTCTTGACGATCTGCAGCGTCTCGTCGTCCGCAATACGGAAACCGTACGTGACGGTGAGAGGGCCGGAGTCGTACTCGCTGGAGTACCTGTACAGCTGCGTGTCGGCGATCTGCTGTGCCGTCATGCTGTTGAGGGCGGTGTCCACTAAGCGCCAGTTCTTGTAGCCAACGTTGAGCGTGGGAGTCGTGACGGTGCTGGTCACGTCGTACGTGCTTCGAGGACCGAGATAAACACCCCGGGCGGAAGCGGTGCTGCTCAGGATAGCGCCGGTGTTGGCGGCACTGATGGTCGTGGCGACGTTGCCGGCGATAGTCCTCCACGGCAGCATGACGGCGGCGTCGGAGCTGGACTTGAGCTGGCCGTTGATGAACAGCTGCGGCTCGGTGGCGGACAGGTGGACACCCAGCACAAACTCGGACGAGCCCACGACGGGGTTCACGGTCTCGGTGTACGATGTCCCGTTGAACATCAAGATGCGGCCCGATCGCCAGGCCCACACGCTGACGTACGCGCCGGCAGTGGCGGGGTCGCCGACGGTGAGCAGCTCCACCATGTCCTTGTTCGATTTGGTAGAGCCGCCGACGCCGCAGAGGAAAGGGGCCGTCATCGCGGTGCCGGTGCCCGTTCCGATCGACCCGCCCGTCGCGCTGGCTAGGGAAGTGATGGGCTTCACGATGCCGGTCACCAGGACGCCGGACCCGTTGGCAGCGGACCCCCTGGTGATGGATGTCTTGCTGTAGTTGGATGTGAGATAGCCGGCGGTGCCATAGAACGTCTGGAAGCATCCGCTCACATGGTTGGGCGCGGAGATAACAGCGCTCTCGTTCCTGAAACGGATGTAGTCCAACGTGCTCGTGGCATCCAGGTCTCGCCGTAGAGTCGGGCCGATCATGAGATTTTTGTTTGACCCGGTGGATCCGATTGGTACGTTCACCATGGAACCCGAGGAGGTGATGCCGTTGCTCCCCACCGTGAGCGGGATTTCCACTCCATCATACCAAAACTGGATCACATCTGATGGTGCACTGACCGTTCCCACTGTGGAGTTTGCCTTCCTGAGGATCTTGTATGTGTGGTTGAACCCGCTGTTGGGGTTGCTTGTATAGGTCACGCTGGCGGCCGTGAACGCGGCTGTAAGTGCGGTAGTTGGAATCACCAAGTTGCGGTTGGTATAACCTACCGCTTCAGTCGTGATGATGATGTTTGAACCTTGTCCATACACTAAGATCTGATTGCCGTTGGAGCCTCCTGAATAATCCTGCCCAATTGTGAATATGCCCCAGATGTTGGAACTGCCGGCGGACGTCCTCACCTTT
>RPFO01000513.1:2500-128544 GCA_009746045.1 Mesostigma viride | reverse complement strand
CAGTTGCTTCTGGTTGTCGTCCGTGATGTCAGGTACTTGTTTTTGAATGGGGGGGAAAGAGGCCCTTTTGTTTCCTTGTCTCCTGGAAGCCGAATCAGGGAACCGGACTCGAACCCGCACGGCCAGCAAGGTATCAGGGTCCCCATTTGCGCATACTAGCTCCGATTCGATTATTTTAGTCAAACCGCAGCAGGCGATATCTGGGTCCCTAGGCGAAGGCGGACGCGGAACCGCGTCGTAGCGCATCTACACTACAAGCTTCACAAATGCTAACAAACAGAAGCAACAGTAAAGTCCTCAACGGCAGGGGAGCCTTAATTTCGAATATCCCCATTAGACCAGTCTCTCGCATGGTGGCGAATGTCCTACTTGAGAAGCTGCTTGGTGTGGCAGCACGGAAAGCACGCTCTTCTACTACCGCTCTCCTCTCTTTCAAGTACTTCCATTTCCTCCACATTTGGGACGTCGGAGGGGATCAATACGAGGGAGTCGGGACGCGCGCTTGGTGGGTTCTTGTCGCGTATGGGCCACAATGGTGCTAACATTAGCTTGTCGGTTGTGTGCGGTGCCGTCGTGAGGCTTGCAAGCGCGGGTGCGGTAGCTGGTGGTGCGGCGCTGGTGGACAGTGGTGTAACCCACGACTACTTGTGAAATGTGTAAAAGCAGCCCGCGCGATCGAACGCTGCCGCATGTGGTGTGGTGTGTGTGTGTGCTGTGAGTGTGTGTGTGTGTGTGTGAGAGAGAGAGAGAGAGAGAGAGAGAGAGAGTGAAGAAGAGAGAGAGGAGAGAGAGAGAGAGAGAAGAGAGAGAGAGAGAGAGAGAGAGAGAGAGAGAGAGAGAGAGAGAAGATGGGAGAGACTGAGCTCGATGTGACCAGAGAGAAACGATTAGAGGCCGTCTAAGGTCTAGCATTGACGTATAGGTGATCGTCTGCTGGTGTCGAGACGGGAGGACGGTGTGGAAAGCGCCGAGGGCCGGCATCACGTCCTCAGCCCATTAATCCTAGAACGTGCGGTCTGATGCCTGACCTAGCGACGTGAGCGGGCCAGGTCGCGCGTCTATCTGTCCGCTGCCGCGTGATGTCACTAGCGCGAAGCATAAACCGGTCTACTCACCCATGCCCTGGGACCCATATCCGAACTGGGGCCCAAGATTATGGCGCATAGAAGAGCCACAAAATCCAGCGAAAATACACCCCACTCCATGACGTAACCGGTCTCCTTCCCCCCGGTAAGAGTCGGGCGCACTAGACGCGAGCGTGGCTGACTTTCAAGAGACAGGAATAATCTTAACCCAAGAGCAGGTGTGGAGGCAGCGACAGAGGCGTAACCCCCCACCGGCAGAGTACCCATACTTCGTGCTCGTAAGTTAGCCTCTTTCTATCAATGTCCTTCTCCCTTTTGGAAGGAACGCGACGCGAAGCTCATACTATTGACAGAGCACACGGGTCCCGCTCATAATGAGTATCTCATCGCATGGACAGTGCAGTCAGTCCCGCGCGCGATCGATAAAACGAGACAAACCTCGCGGTCATCATCGGCAAAACACACGTAGAGAGAAATGCCGCCATGAACGACACCCGCCGACCATGAGGATAAGAAAGCTCGATCTCGGGCGCGCGACATTGCTCGTAACCTCTTCCCCTCTGAGTAAGGCTCGGTTCCCCTTTGGCATACCGTCGGTACACCGCTCGAACACTTCCAACTGGACAGGCAGGCCGGCGGTACGTGTCCAGGTCACGGTCCACGCTCGGTGCGTTGTCGTAGTCTCAGATGTTGGCCACTCGCACTCGACCCCGTCGTTTCAGGCCGATGGGTCGTACCGACTGTTTGAGGAATTGGATCCGGCCGCTCTTCAATGTATCAGCGCCTGCACATCCTCGCAGGCGAGGAACGCGACGGCTTGGCAAGAGATTGCTCGCAGCACGAGCATGCATCCATGATGTTTCACCGCGTTCCGAACACTCGCGGCCTCGCTCGAATCTTCGAAGTACATCGACACCGCATCTCGTCCAAATCGACCGCATGTCGAAAACTGAGGGACCTCGAACCCCCTCTCCTTCAGCCTGTGCCAGCGATGCAGGAGGTCGGTCTTCTTCTTGAAGATCTCCTCGCGCGTCGGTTTGGGCGCCTCGGGGGCACGCGGAGACGCGTCGTTTCCGACGACCTGTCGTCATCGCAAAGTCGCCCGTCCTCGCCCCCAAAATCGTCCGAACGCGAACCGAACGGCGTCGTCTCGCCGCCATGTCTGCTGCGTGCGTGGCTGGAGGGGGCGGGGTGCGCGAAAAACGGAGCCGCAGCCTGGCGCGCGGTTATCGTGAGCCATACTCTCTGCGAAGATCTCGTCGCCCACCGCCCCCTGCCCCCGCCCCAGCCGGATCGACGTGCTGGCGGCTCGACGGTTCGGGCCTGCGAGTGCCCTCCCCCTTGACGACCGAGACAATCGTCCTTTCGTCCTTCCGAACGATTGTCCGACCCACCCATTGAAACGCGCGGCCATTGGATTCCGTATACGAACCCGCGCACATAAACTTTGACTTCGTCTCGAACGCAGCCTGCCAAAAAAACCGCCGCTACTCGTATACGGCCGACATGTGAGCGAATTTTTGATAGGTCTCCTGGTCATCATGCGTCGGCCGGTGCTGATTTTCCACATCTGCGAACAACCGCCACGGAAACGTCTCGCCCGAATCGTCCGGACACGCCGTTGTGTCCTCTGATGCGACAGATCCCTCGGGTCTTGGTGCCGCCGGCGCGTCCCACCCGCCCCCCGCACGGCGATCCGACGCGGAGGTCGCTTGCGGACGAAAGTATCACAACCGCGCCAGCGAACGTTCTGATGGCGGCAGTTTGCAAGTTCCTCGACGTGCCGCCGCGAAGATCCTCCTGTCGACATCCTCGTGAAGCGGCTTTATCGATGGTGCAGGCTTAGACAACCGATTTGCCGACAAGCACAGTTCAAGTGCAGACGCGCCTATAGATGAGAATGAGGGGTGGGGAGACAGGGTGAGGAAGGGGCTGGGCCTTTTGGTTCAGCCCAGGAAATTCTAAGCTTCTAGGCAGAAAAGGGCGTCATGCTAGGTTGAAAAAGTGCGGGGAGGGATACTGGCTAGGTTTGATGGAAAAGAGAGGTGGGGATGATTGTGTGAGGCAAGCAAGGGCAGTTGGGGGCTAATTATGTGAGGCAATGATAAGGTGTAAAAATAGCTTTCGAGCAAGCTGACCAGGTGGCGCTTACAGGGGCTACCATTCCGACATGAGAATGACCAACCAACCACTTTTGATATACATAGAACGTTCTGGCCCTGCGCTGGTTTCCTCCTTGATAGAACGTGCTTAGGCACCGGGGCACAAGCAGATTTTGGACATTGATGGTGGCTGCAAGGCCGGTAGAAACAAAGTTTTAATAAAACTGGCACACTTGGACACATGAGAAGAAGGTTCATCTCCATCTATCGCTCCGAGGATGTCTAAAGAACACAACCATGGTATCACGTGGTCTGCTCCCAGCCGCCATGCTGAGCCCATCAGCGCGGGGGCACCACACAGCGACAAACCTCCGCCCGCACACGCGCACCTTCGCAAATCATGTTGCAACGCCTGAAAGAGCGCGAATAAGGCAGCGGAGGAGGAATAACTCAGAGAGCGGAGTGGGACACGAAAATGGGCTTGCAAATGCTGTCAAAGCCATCTCCACCGATTCCAGCTCACTATGCCATGGAAGACATCGCGCGAGGTTCTGACTCACCCAGGAATCTGTTATCTATTGAGACTGGGTTCTTTTCCAGTTTTGGTGTGCGTGGGTGCGGGGCCCCGCAGTGATAGCTAGGTACAGTGTGTTCTGGGACAAAGCGTGGTAAGAGAAGCGGCATACCCGGTTGCCCATTGTATTAGCATCCTTTGTTGGTTCACAGGCAACATAACGATCAGATTCTCTGTTGGATGCTGAGTACAGTCACCAGCTGTCCTCATAACACAAACCGTCTCCTTGACATAACCGCAACGGCGGGCCGCCGGTGTTCAGGTTGTGTGGCCTATCATAGGGGTAGGTTCAGAACCACCACGCGCAGACAGACTGATAGCGGCGACGTTCCAACGAACCAAGTAGTTCTGCCCCACCACTTGCCCAAAGAACGGAGTAGTCTGGGTAGGCTTGGGTGAGCACATACAACGAAAAATAGGACATCGTGTGCGTTGCACGCACTAATTCATTAGTGGACCACTTATAACAGGCTACCCTGCTAAGGCTTAGCGAGCCCACCCTTGCCGTAGCGTCCGTCTGGGTTGGCGGACTTTGGAGGGAGCGAGCTCCAGCAGGCAAAAAAGCCGCACGCCGCGAACACACGCGCTCGCTCGATAGTGGAACTAGTCCCTGCCGGCGGCCTGCGCGCCAGCCCCGGTGAGCGCCTTCTGTCTCCACGCTGTTAACCGGCCGGTCGCTGGAAGGAACAAGTGGCGATGGTCGCAGAGTGAGCATGGCGGTGGGCCGGGCCCACTGTCTGCATCATCTCCGAGTCCGTACCTGGGAAGAGGGGAAGGGCAGAAGAAAGAAAAAGAAAGGAAGACAGAGAAGAACACAGTAAGGGTGGAAGGTAGTTGTAAGCTGTAGGAAGCGGACTCAAACACTACATGGCAGGTGCATTACTGATTCCTCCTGTGAGGGGCAGACACGAAGTACACTATAGCAACAAGCCATACCAAGGAGGCGTTCTATTATAAAGACTAGCGAGGGTAGAGATCGTCTTAAGTAAAGCAGTGGCGACTTTGTCGTTCCCTTCAACGTTACGGATCCTGAAAGAGGTGCTAGTGGGCGGGTTTAGCGATCGAGCACACATATGGAGCAGAGTTGAATAATCTAACTTGTACGCGCTCTCCGAATATTAAGACTTGATCGTGGGACACGAGCTCGGGTTCAGGTCACGGGGGGCGGGGGGGGGGGCGAGCCGGGGGGGGGTGATGGAGCAGAAGTGGGTGGGGGGCGGAGGGCGAGGGAAGGTAAGCTGCCAAGAGAGTACCACACCCACCGCGCAGGGAGCAACGTCCGCCGCCGCCGCCATTTGACTCGGAGGAGTCCGTCTGTATCAGCCTTGAGGAGTCATCACTCGTGCGATATTTCTCGCCTGGCCCTAGATCAGCCATTTCCGCTATACTTTTGGCATACCTTTTTCTACCTTTACAATCACTACTTCTCTACACTTTCCCGACTGCGTTGAGAGCCCCAGTTAGTATCTTTTGCATACCCCGAATGCGACACGCGTCCCCCCCCCTCAAAGCCATGCACGCACGACGAGTCATTAAGGTGCCGCCACTGCAGGCAAATGTGCGAAATCTCACAAAACAAATCTGACAACTCCCTGAGCAGTGAGGGAGTGGGAGGGCGTGTGGGCGGATGAATGGCGGATATGAAGGAGGAGGGAGGGAGGGAGTGAGGGAGGGAGGGCGAGAGTGGAGGATACGATTACGAGTGAGGGAGGGACGCGGCTGGAGAAGGGCAAGGTACGGAGAGGTGAGACGAAGGGAGAAGGCACGGTTGCGCGTCAGAAGAGGTGCTGAAGAGGGGGGCAGGTTAAGGGAGCGGTATAGGACGGACAGGGAGGCCGAGGGAGGTGGGGAGGAGGAGATAGGGAGGGGAGCGCGTAACATAAGAAGGGAGGGAGGGAGGGAGTACGCGCACACGAGGAGGGAGGGACGAAGCGGGAGACGCGCAGAGAGGAGTGTGCAGCGCGCACGCGATGAGGGAAGGCCTGGAGGACCAAGACGGACCGTGAGGGGAGGGGAGGGGAGGCGGTATTGCGATTGTCGGCGGAGGTGTGTCGAATGGCATTCATTCGAAGGTTGGATGTGGCCTGCAGTCGAAGTGGCATGGGCGAGCGCGGAAGGGAGCACTCTCTAGAGTAGGGAATAGTTACAAGGGCAGGATGGGCTGGCGGCCATTCGTGTGGGGCTAATTCAGGAACTTATTAGGCGGGTAGCGCGGGAAGGCGGTGGTTTATCGATGTTTGTGAGAAGTAGCCCCTAGTGGGTGGTCCGAGGGAAGGAGGTAACGCTCAGGAGGGTAAATCATGGAGGGGAGAAGCCCGGAATAGAGTGGATCCGAGCTTACTTCCATGTGTGCTCAGAGTACATAGGCCTTACGTAATGTGGCCCAGTAGTCGCGTTCAGGGAGGTGAGGGTGGTTGGAAGGAGAGCGTGCGCGCCAGGCAAGGGGTATCGCAGGGGTGGTGTGTGCGGTGGGTGGGTGGGTGGGTGGGGGGGACGAATTCGGCTGCTCTGAAGGAACCGTGGACGAGATTGTCCGAGGCCGCCAGTGGCAAAAGCTCCCCGAGTCGGAGGTGGCGTTCGCCAGACTCCGAGGCAATGGGTCAGGTAAGAGCTTAACTGATGGCCCCTTCCACGTGGTGTTCGACGACACGGACTCGACTTTTCGGTGTTGCAACTGATCCCGGAGAACGCGTGGTGACCCGGGAACCCTGTCATCATCGCCGATGTCGGTCGACATAGGGTACTCGATGAGTACTCGTCCGTGCCCCGACAGACCTACTCCCGCGCGCACATCGACGCGCTCATGACCAACCTGCGACGACAGGCGTCGCCCACGGCCACGAACAAGGAATGCGTCGTATCGCGTGGCGATATCGCCCTGGCACTGTTCGAGTCGGTCGACGCGCGCGTGGTGGACAACAAGGTCCGCGGGACCGTGACGAAGCGGAAACTGTACGTGTTCCGGACAGGGGAAGGGTACTGAAACGGTCCTCCGTTATTCTGCACTTATCATTAACACAAATGCCCGTACGAAAGCCCGCATCCGCGCCATCTAAGAAGCCGCGGGCCGCGACGGCCGCGCGTACTAGGACGAGGAAGAGTCACGTCGCGAGGGCGGGCGAGGTCGAGGGTGTGAGCGACGAAGAGGTCAATGCCGACCGCGAGGAGCCGGGGTTGAGTATCACCGAAGCGGTCGCGAAAGAGAAGACGCTGAAACGGGGGCAAATAAAGCCTTCCGCGCCGAAACGGATGGCCCCCTCTTTCGGACGAGCAGCTCGCGATCATGGACAAAAAAATATTGAAAGCGATGGAAAAAGCTGAAAAGGAGGCGGACAGGTGGGACCGAACCATGAAGAATGTACCAAAGAAACGTAGGAGCATTCACGCCGTGCCCACCCCTAGGGTGGATGTCAAACTGGAGGAACCTGCCGAGTCATTTTACAACCCGGCAACGGGTCGCAAAGAGCTCCCGAACAAGTGGGTCGAGTTCAACGAATTGAACGGAATCGATCTCAAGAACAATATTTCAGGATGGTCGAAGGAAGAAACGGCGCGACGGTTTCGCGAGTTCTCGGAAAAGGTCGATAGGGGGGAGATTGACCTCAACGAGTTGGTGCGCGCAAGGGGCGCCAATTGGAATCGACAGGTTGGGCCAGGAATGACGAAGGCCACGCAACAGGTACGCCCCCCCCTTGGCGGTATGAGAGGGCGTTGGAACAAGGCCATTCGAGAGTTCGAGAATCTAACCGGACACAAGAGGGACGAGCTGGTGAAGGATGGCAAGTTACAACTCACGGAGAAGGACTTGAGGACGGCAGGGATGATCGTCAACAAGAACTTCTTCAACAACTCGTTCCCGATGCACGAGGTCCTGTTGAGACTCGAAAATGAGGGCGAGGGGTATGCCAACGTTGGCTCAGCGTACGCGCTCGGAAAACACAAAATCGCCATCAACAAGGACGAATTCGAGAGAGGCGCAGTTGACAAAGACAGGTTTTTGATAGGAGAGGGAAGTCTGATCCGAAACGACGCCCAGCAACTTTTGCAGACCCTAGCTCATGAGATGGTCCATTCTGCGAACGCGAGATGGGCCCCTGCGACCGACCTGAAATACGACTACCACGGCCCCGATTTCCAACGCCACAATCGGCTGTTCAACGGACTCGACACCACTCACGACTACTTCGGCCACGTGATAGAAAAGAATAAGATTCCCTCTTTCGACGAAACGGGAGATTTTTTGGAGGTGAAATTACCTCCTCGAGGCGCGTCTACCGATAAGTCTCGGTATTACAACAGCACCTTGCCGTACACGCGAGCTGAACTCGAACAAGGCAATCGCGAGGGGGATCGAATAGGATTGGAGGAGATGCGAAATCGCAGACCGAAGCAGGCCGCACGCATAGAGTCGGGGAGGAAGAAAAGGAAGTCGTCGTACTACCTGCCCTTGTTCGACCCCGAGGACGAAGACACGCGCGAGAAGAGACTCTACGCCATGGCCGAGGTTTTGGGTCACACGGAACACCCCGTACAAGACCCCATCTCGAAGATCCAACGCAAGAGGGCTCGTTCTTCTAAATCTCTCAAGTAAGTGTGAAGACATGCCGCGGGCCGTTAAAGGGCACAGGACACGGGCCCCTGTCTTCAGAACTGCCGGGGGGTACTGACGCAAGTCATGCCGCTGGTGGACCGCAAGAACATCAACAAGGCGTACCACGCCGCGCAGGACCGGTTGGACGACCCCGACATGATACTGCACGAATTGGAACTGCGGAGAATGATCGACGGCCATTGGAACCCGTACGACCGCGTGACGAACGCGTCCGGGGTATCGCGACCTCCGCCCGACGGTTCCGCGTGGGGTCACCGGTACTTTTACGACCAAGAGGCGGAAAGACTCGCGAGCGACACGTGGGACAAAGGGTGGCGATTCGCGCCCGAGTTCGTTCGCGGGTCGCGTCACGCGGCGATCGACGTGCACGAAAAGATGCGGGGAATAGCCGCGAAAAGGATGGACAAACGCGCTCTCATCGACAACATGCATCTCATGTTGCCCACCCCCGACCGCTCCGCCGACCCTTCGGCGCCCGCGCACTCGTACGGCGCCGGACTCCTCGCCGTGGACCGCGCGACGGCCGAGAACACGCGTCCCTACCAACGCCCCACCGGATGGGGCGCCCCCTCCCCCCGAACATGTGGGAGGGGGCGTCGGCAGCACCCGAATGGACCGGCCCGAGCGGGTGGGATGTCTACTACGGGGACGCCGCGACGAACGGGTGGGACGACGATCACAGTGTTGGACAGACAAAGCGGAGGCGAAAGAGAGCTACGCCCGCGCGCAAGAAGAAGACGACACCCGTATCTAGCAAACGTAAGAGACGGAATAAATAAATGCTTTATTGATCATCGACATCATCATTCACATCGAGTCTACATCTCCTTGCATCAAGGCCAGCGCGCGCTCCCATCCGAGCGGACGCTCGTCGAACTCGGACGCCGGTATCGGCCGGGGGGGACCACGACGCTCGCGGGGGCGGCGAAGACCGGGGAGGAGGTATCCGGAGGCGGGAAAGGATGCGTCCCCTCCTGTGCGTCAGCCACGCCCGCGGCCAACATCTGCACGAGCTGATACACGGACATTCCCGGTACCGCGTACGAGACAGGATCGACAAACAGTCGCGAGGCGGACAGCGAGGAGGCGGGTAACTGGTACACGACAGGCGCAGGCGGGGGCGCTCCCCCGAACCCTCTCACTTGGTACGAGTCCAGGAGATGCGACACGTAGTTCAGCACCAGTTGTCGATTGCGTATCTGGGTGTCCGACGCCATGACGTCCTCGCCCACCTCCTTCGACAGCGCCGCCTTGACCATCCCCTTGTAGGTCATGAGGCCGGTGTATCCAGCGTGGGGGTCGACCGCGACCAGCTGGCAAAAGTACGCGTGCCACTGGGGGACGTAGTCCCCGTCCAGCATCATCATCGTCTCCCGCCCGGCTTCCCCGTTCTCCGCCAGCTGGATCATCATCTCCACCATCTCGGCCGCCATGCGCTCGAGTCCCATGACAAGCGAGGCCTTGTCCTTCTTCGCCTTGACGATCTCGGGATGGCGGAACAGATGGAGGGTCGACCGGCGTTGAAACCCTAAACGTTGGACCTGGCGGTCGAGCCGATTCAGCTCGACCTCGTTGAAGGCGTGCCGCGTGACAGGATCCTCGAAGGTCCCGGAATCCAGTATGAATTCCGCGAGCCTCGGAGCGTCGAACCCAATGACGGTCCTGTCCGGCAACACGAGCTTGAACACGCGGGATTTGTGCGGGAGCGGTTCGAGCATGATCATGTCCTCCTTGTTTTTCGGGAACAGGGCGACGTGCTTCTTGATGCGCGCGATCGCCTTGGCCCTCGCGAGGAACGTCCTCCTCGCCCATCGCTGGATCTTGCGCGCGGCCAGCACGGCGACCAGACTGGCTTCCGCCTGCCGCTTGGTGATCCATTTGGGGGTGACGAACCCCAGTTTCGTACACAGCTGACGGATATCGACCACCGTGAGCGGGGAGAACCGTCTCTTCCCTATACCCTTCACGACCGACGCGTTCAAGGCCAGACTCCGACATATCCTAACAGGAGGTAGTTTTTTCCTCATTCCCTACAGAGCCCCCGGAGAATAATCCGTCGAGAGAGATGATGAGGAGGAGCGAGAGGCGGCTTATCAACCCTTCCGACCGATGTCGGTTAGCCGACACGATCGTGTTGGAATGGGGTTACAAATATAACCGCCGCGTATATCGAGACGATGGACGATTTTGAGATCGATCGGACGGCCATGGTCAAAATGTTCGAACAACTCGGCGGGCTACCGTCGGATCTGATCGACGCGCTCAAGGCCGCGGAAACGGACGCGGAGTTCATCGACGCGATCGAAACCATATCCCGACGGCGGTTATCGCCCCCCGCCGGCGCCCCTGCACCCACCCCCACCCCCAAACCCCAGAAAATGTGGCGCAATATGGCGACGTTGAGAGCCAGGAGACGTTGTAAATAACTTTATTTATCCGAATATGTATCACAAAAGGTCCAAGTTCATGGCGGACTCGTGAGGACCGTTCACCACTATCAAATGGGCGATGGCGGAGGCCACCGCGTGGAACGGCGTCAACCCGCTGGCATGTTGGTACACGTCCTTGGCGACCCCGAGTATGGCGTTCACGAGGGCTTCCGCGACTTCGCGCGTGACCCCCTTGGCCTGCACCATGGACGCGACGTGCACTAGGGAGCAGACGGCGACCACGTCCACGTCGGCGGCGTGCATGGCGGTGGCGAGGGCGAGTCGCAAGAGAGCGGAGTCGACGGGGTCGTCGCTTTGAGCTCTGCGTACGAAGTGCGACGCGAGCGTTTGCAAGACCCCGACTTGATCGACTTCCGCTACAAACTCGGACAACCGCGAGTCATGAAACAGGGCGACGGCGGAGTCAAAGTCCCCCGCGCGCTTCGAGAAGTCCGGCGCCGGCGCCTCGCCGTCTCGACGATCGTGGATTTCGGCGTCGACGGCGGCGTACAGGTCCCTCCACTGCGAGGGGGATATCGACATCCCGTCGAAACCGGACAGGTATTGCAAGGACGTTGAGCGGGCGACGGCGAACACCGGACACCCGTACTGTTCTCGCGCCTCTTTCGGGAACAGCAGAGCCCCGAGACACGCCCTGTGTAATTCGGCGACGTACGACTGCGGCACGTTTAACGGACAGGACTTGAGCGCGTACTTGCCCAATTCCTCGACCATGGGCTGCAAGTAATCCGGGTCGACGACGGACCCTTCCATCATCATTTTGAACCGGGACAGGTTGGCGTGGAGGTTTCGGTCGATGCGCAACATGTTGGAGACAGAACGCTCGCCATGGGCTCTCGTTCGCCTTTTATAGCATCGGTATAGGAATGGAAACACCGACACGACCGACACCGACGGTCACGAACGATTTGAAACCGCCCCGGATCGAGTCGTTCCAATCCGCGCCGCCCGCCACGCCTCCGCCGACGTCCGTACTGTACTTGTCGTTCGGCGGAGGGTACCGCGTCGCGAACCTCTTGTTCTTCCCTGTCATCTTCGCCGTCTTGGCATTTTTCGTGGATAGGGCCCTCGTGCGACGCGTGAACAAGGAGAACCACCGGACGTTCCAATTCCTTCGCGCTCTGCCACACGTTTTGTACGGAATCGTGACGTGCGTGATCTTCGTCCCCGACTGGATCCGCGCGGGGTGGTTGCGCGCGTCGGCGTCCATCGCGATCGTTCTATACGTCAAGCTGGCGGTCTCCGCCTTCTACACGTCGGTGACGTCTCACGTGCTCCAGCGACTCCAGACGCGCTCCGTCGTGCGCGACGCGCAGACCGACGCGAAATAATTCTCTCCCCATCCGTCAATGACGTCCCTTCTCCGCTGTTTCCGGCCACGCCAAGTGCACGCGAACAAGAACGAGGGGACCGTGATCGCGGGGTCGCTCCTCCCGCCGGATCTCGTCGCCGACGCGTCGAAATCCTCGAAAAAAGGCTCGCGGCTTAAACCACACGATGCCAACGCACACCCGCTTCCATCCGGACACCCTGGCCGCCCACTCCCGCTTCCTGGACCCTCTTCCTACATGGACGCCTCCCGTCACGGTCACATTACAAGCCCCTCGCTTATCAGTTCCCAATCGAACCGAGATGAGTGAGCGAAAAAAAACGGATAAGATCCATTCATTGACAGGGGTTAATATGTAAATCTGTTGTATACATGTCTCCCGAAGTGCGCGACTTGGAACTAGAAGAACTGCACAGCGCCCAGTCGTCGTACATGAAGGAGGTCGGGGGGAGGAGAGAGGCGGTCGTGGGCAGTGCGGGGGGGATAAAAGGCTCGTTCTTGCTGGACGAGAAGCACCGCAAGGTCATCGTGGTGAAGGAGTGGACCAAATGGGAACAAGGGGTGTCTGAACTTGCTCATTACAAAACGGAGTACCCAGGATACACTCTCGAGCTGCACCTGTTTCGGGGAAGCGGCTCTACAAACATGCCCCCCTCCTATCTGCAATTCGTCCGGTTCGTGTGCAAGAGTCACCGATTCCGAGTGACCATCCACAAGGGCGCGGTTTTCCCGCTTTCCACCCCGTGGTGGAAAACCTCCCACCTTTGTTGTTTTAAGCCGTCATTTGGATAAACCCGCCACTCACGCGCTGGTCTTGTGAGACGTCGGCAAGACACCGCCCCTTTCCAAGGCGTGGCGGAGACAGAGGGAGTCGATCACGTCCCGGATCGCGAACATCCCGGGCGTCTCCCCCGCCCTCACGTTCCAGGCGGCTCGTCTACACGCGCCGCCCAGGTTACGCCGGATCCAGTCCTCGTCGTCCCACTCCACGCGCACGGAAGGGACGTGGTCCCACCCCTCGTCGCCGAAGACGTGATCCACGAGCGTGACGAAGACGAACTCGTCCAAACAGACGCAATTGTCAGCGTCGGACTCGGACTCGTGCTCGACCAACGTCGTCTCCAGGCGAGGACGTATCGCGCGATAATGGTCGGCGGCCAGAAGACAGAATTGGGTGGAGAGCGAGGAGGCGGACCTCTCGAATATCGACAAAAGCTCGTTCGCGTAAACGGTCGTGGGCAAGGCGAAACTTGACTCGAACACGGATTTCCCGTAGAGATTCTCGCACGCGGACAAGAAGTCGGGCGGGGACAGACAAGGAACCGTGGTCTCGCCGACGAGAGCGAAGTGCGTCACATCCAGGTGCGCGGCTGCCGCGTCGAACAACGTCAACTCGGCGCGCAAGAGCCACGAATGGTCTCGACGCGATGACACGGACGGCACCTCGACGGCGTCGCACTCCCATATCCATTTACGCAAGGAATCGACGTCCTCCCTCTCGAATTCCGAGGCGTGCACGAAGAACCGCAACCGGCCGCGCGCGGGACCGGCCGCGGCGAGCCAGTCCTTCCACACCCCCGACGTGTAGAAGGAGTCGGTGAGCAGGAAACACACGGCCACCGTCATTCTCCGTCGCGACGCCTTCTCCTTTTACGACAGACATTTGAGGCTCGACGACCAGGCGAACGTGTCGTCCGTCGTCCAATCACTACGAATCCCGATAGTGTACGCCCTTGGAAGCGGCGCGCGAGGGCCGAGCCGAGCAAGGCGCGGGAGTCGTTCCGGGCGGCAAGACGCCGGCCCACTCGAGCGCCGAGCGGAGGGCAGGGGTGTCGCGCACCTTCCGAATCGCGAACAGACCGGGGGTCTTGCCCATCTCCGCGTCCTCGGCAGCACCTTTGCACATACCGGGCAGGTTGCGCTCGACCCACTCGTCCTCGAGCCACAATGCGTGGATGGGAACTTCGTCCTGTTCCATGTACACGAAGGGGGCGTGCTCCCAGCCTTGGTCGCCGAACAGGTTGTCCACGAGCGTGATGAAGAGGAACTCGCACAAGCAAATCGGATCGTCCGTGAACTTCGCCCCGTACGCGTTCAATATCGTCTCCACGGAGGGTCGTATCGCGCGGTATTGTTCGGCCGCCAGCAGACAGAACTGTCCGGAATACGACAAAGTCGAACATCCAAGTCTTAACAACAGGTTCTTGGTGCGCGTGCCCGTCGGGATAGGGTAGCACGACTCGAACACGGATTTGCCGCGGAGACGCTCGCACGCGGTCAAAAAGTCGGACGGGGACAGACACGGCGCCGTGTTTTCGCTGACGAGTCCGACGTGCGTCACGTCGGGATGCGCGGCCGCGGCGTCAAACAACACGCACTCCGCGCGCAAGATCGACGGATGGCCCCATCGCGTTGTGATGACCGGCACCTCGACGGCCTTGCACTCCCGGACCCACCGCGCAACCTATCCGCGTCCTCTCCCTGGAACCGGGACGCGTGAACGAAGACCCGCACCCGCCCGAGCGGGACCCCGGCCAGCCAATCTTTCCACACCCCTGCGGTGAAGAATGTCTTGTTGAGAAGGAAACAAATGGCCACCGCCATTCAAGGCCGCACCCCGTAGCGGACACAAAACTCGCAGGACGACGAACGAACATCGCCCGCACCGGTCATCACGACCGGTCGCCGATCGCGAGCGCTGGCCGTCTCGGTAGACGTGCGTCTTCGTGCGGACCTCCGACGCGTCCCGGACGAGTTTGAGATTGGCCTCGTTCAGGATGTAGCATCGGTATCGAACGGTGAACGATTTTGGAGGATTTTTGGGGTTGAGATAGAATCGTATGTTTTTGTATGTGTAGGTACTGGCACACGTCACCGTGGTAACGTCCTGAGGATCGAACTCTTGGTCCCCGATGACGACGCGGACCTTCACGTCGCAGTCGACTCCCCGCAAAACGTCGCACGTCGGCAGACGCGTCGCGGAGAAGACGTACTCGCCCGTTTTGTCGTCGACCTCGAACGCGGCGAGGTTGTTGACGACATACGAGTGCTCGGGCTCGTAGACGACTGCCTGGGTCCACCCCTCGCCCACCTCCGTGCGCGGCGGAGTCGTCAGGACCTGCAACGCGTCCGTGTAGGTGCCCGGGCCGAGCTCGTACACGGGGAGGCTGTCCAGGAACTGGTCGATATCCATACTTACGTCGGAGTAACGACGCGAGTTTATTCGACCGCCAATAGACGCGCTACTTCTGCTTCTTCTTCTTCTTGGCCGGTGGCTCTTCGAACGTCTTCGCGACTGTCAGGTCGATCACCTCCCGTTGCGCCTTGGTCACGCGCCCGACTCGGACGGACTCGCACGACGCCAGCACGTCCGTCAGCCGTCCCTCCATGTCCACAAAGTCCCCGTTATCGTGCCCCGTCGCCTTGAGACCGTACTGATTGTAATACCGCACGAGATCCTCGTTGTCCCGTACCAGACACGCCACTCTCCTCAGTTTCGCCATATCGTTCTTCGCGAACGCGTCTTTCAAGCTCGCGTACGTGTTCTCGTACTTCCGCAGCAGATAGTAAATCTTGGCTTTCGACCACCCGTTGTATACACTCTCGTCCGGGCATTGCGCACCGGCCGCTTCTAGTTCCACTATGGCCGTTCGGCGGTCCTTCATCATCGGCGCCAGCAAAGACATGCCATAACACAACAACTTGCGACCGACGCCTCGGAACGTCGCAATCTCCTCCTTCGAAGCGTCCCCCGGAAATTCCTTCGCAAGCACGCTGAACCAACTGATGTGGATCCTGTTGCGTTCGGGATACGCTTCTAACATAACCTCTACCAAATTGCGAGTCGGGTGAGCCCTCACCAACCGCGAGTCGTACGTCGGAGGGACGAGCACGTCAACCCGCAAGGCTTTATACCCGCCTCTATCGGCGAACGAACGCGTCACACGCAGACTCCTCCCCTTGAGCGTGGGGAGATCTAGGCCCGTCACTTCTGTTTCCTCCATAATTGAGCACTTTATTGTTACCATGCGATTTTAAGTTATATTTTCAAACAAGTCCTTTATTCATAATAATAAAGTTACGTTTACAACATCACAAGCTCGTCTCCCATAGAGACCTTCCACTCGTGGGGGCACCGGAGAGGCGGCACACCGCCGCCACTGTGGTAAAGGGCGTGGGCGCTCTTGATGCACTTGTCCAGGTTGGCCCGCGACCTCCGCAAAACATCGCAATCGTGCGAGGTCACGGAGCAGACCGCCGAACAGAAGACCGCGTCCTTGCAGACGCACAGTCGCCGCTCCTCGCCCCTGGTCAACTTCTTTCCGCAATAGTGTCCCAGGCAGACGGGCGCCGAAAGCTCGCCGCTCGCGTTCACGCGCGTCCAAGTGCGAAAGGGGGGGACCGCGGGCTCCGGATTCTTCTCCATCCACTTGTCCGACTTTGGTTTCGTCATGAGCTCGGACACCCACATCTTCCGGCGGGAGTCCGCCGGGTCCGCGAAACAGAACGCCACGACGAACTCGGTCTGGTCGTTGTACATCATCGCGCGCCAGTAGGTCTGAAGACACGCCTCCCTCAGCTCGCCCGCCGTCACCCAGTCGACGATCACCGACCTAGCCGCCTGCGTCAGGTGATGGACGCGAATCAACAGGGCGCCGCGGCCATAGCCGTCGTGCATCTCCTTGCACTCCTCGAGCACGCGGTCGAAGTGGGCGTGCAGATGCCTCCACACGTTGGAGACGGCGAGGCGATGGCGGGCGCCGGAACTCGAGACTTGCCTGGCGACGTCAGTGACCGCCTGCGACCGCGGCCGGAGGATGCCGGCGATCCAACCGTCCAGACGATTGCGGGCGATGACGACCTTGCGCTCGTTGGCGGGGACCTCGCCGCGAGACACTCGTATATCGTCCTCGAGGAAGGAGCCAGCGTCGAACAGGGACTCGCCGATATCAACGACCTTCTTACACACCGGCAACTCGATGCCGTCCGACGCCCGATCCGGCGATGGCTGTTTTTTCGATTCGACACAACTCATTTTCAAAGGCTTTTTTTGGACCAAATGGATGTATTTTTTCAACGAAGGGATCTTCTTTAAAATGTGTTTCATGGAGCCGACTAGCTGGCTGAGAGACTGATAGTATTTGAGACGAGACCTCCCCTCTCTCCGCCGCACCGGCCATTTATTCCCACCCCAACCGACATCTCGCGCTCTGATTGGCTACCTACACACTGCATTCCTATTGGTCCGCCAACTTTCGCCAACCAATCCGACCGTCGAACCCCAGACACCGGATCTGACGTTCAAGGTGACACCGACGCCACGAGAGGACACGAAAACGTCTCCTTCGAAAGACACTTTTGCAACCAACGCACCACGTTGTAAATGAAAGCGTCATTCTTAAGTTTCCCGTCAATTTCGGCGAGTACGTCGTCACTGCTCCTCGTGTTAAGAAAACGCTTTATCATGATCTCAATGTAACATTCTCTCAGAGGCTCTTTGATCAACATTCTCAAGGTCCAAGGATGCGTCTCTACCCACTCGCCTTGGACGTAGGTCCACCACCTCTTCCCGGTGAACTGATGCGTCCCGTCCATGAGAGCAATAGCAGCATCAGCGACGCCACCGTGTGTCCATCTATCACCATCCCAACGCTCGATAACTTTTTTCGCCTCGTCTTTGTTTAGATTGCATGCACGAGGCGAGCGGCCCGTCGAGACTCGCTGACCGCTAGCGGAGTCGTAAGGCGTCCAAAAATACCTCCCGGCCATTGCGACAATCACACAAATCCAGCCGAGTTGGTTCCTTTATTGCCTTCTCAAAACGACATCTCGCGCTCTGATTGGCTACCTACACACTCCTCTCTGATTGGCCAACGACACGTCACGGCGCGTCGGCCAGACGACCCGCCGACGGTTCGGCCGCAATGGCCGTGCGCGACTCGCGGGTGAGTCGCTGATTCAGCCGCATGACCTTGACGTTCTCCTGGATGCACTGCTCGTCGGCGCGCGCGTCGTGAAGTCCGGTCGCCTTGAACACGGGTTCCAGCAAGTCCCGCTTGCGCTTCGCGACACTGACCGGATTCTGGCCCGTCTTCCTGATCTCCTCCGCCTCCAGCACCTGGATGAAGTTCATCCCGGCGCTCTGCACGTTCGTCAGCAGGTCGCGGGCCGAGACTCGCGCGTTGTACATCGCGCGGAGCTCGACGGAGGTCTTGCCCGTGACCGCCAGATTGTTCGTGTCGTGGACCACCGGGTACAGCAGCCCACTCCCCTTGTGGGTATCGGTGTACCCCTTGATCGCTTCGTTCAGGTCGCGCGTAGACAGACAGCTCTTGATGCGCTGGTGCTGCTGCAGCCTCTCGAGCGCGGTCTCGTTCCCGTCGGCGGCGTCCGCCCGCTGCAAAATGTCCTCCGCCAACGTCCGGTCGGCCCTCAGGTATCGCTCGAGGAGGACGGACACCTGCTCGCGGAACTTGGCCGCGATCTTGCCGGGGAGCAACATCAAGATGCGTGTCAACCCCTGACGGTCGGTCACCGGGGTGTCTCGCTGCCTGGCACCGGGGAATTTCCAGAGATAACAGGTTGTTACTACTTCGGGATTGGCTCCTACTAGGCGTTTCCAATACATTGCTGGGTTGACTAGACCGACGGCATCCATCGCGTCCAACACGGAGATTCTGCCATCTTCCGTCACGCGGATCTTTCCTTCAAAACGAGGGTCGTCCTCCGCCCCGTCCGCGGGCGTCAGGTACCTCACGATGGCAGCCATGATACACCCACGAGAGAAAAACGCTCCTCTCGCGACCGATGATCGTTCTTAAACTGTTACCGGCCGACATCCGACGTTCTGATTGGTCGCCGACATACTCCTCTCTGATTGGTCCGCCGAGATCGTGTCGGTTCACCGGGACGGGTACCGAACGGGTGGAACCCGTGATTGTAATCCAATCTTTTCACTCTTATCTTGTGTATTATTAACCCGTCATCTATATGTAAACGCGATGGCGTCGAAGACGACGAAGAAGACCCTCACGCAGGAAGAACGCATGCAACTCCTCGGGCGGACGATCCGCGCCAGGTTGGACAGGAAATACGCGGACAAGAGACACAAGCGATTCTGCGAAGAGGCAGCGAAAGAGGACGATGACACCCCTCTCCTCTCCCCATTTGGCCATTTCACGGGGACCATCACGATTCCGTACATGTCGCTCGAGGGGTGCGATTACGACTCGTTGGCGCGAGACAATATGCGGTGGTCGGGGACGAACTCCGACGGCTCTCTCAAGACCATCCAGCTGAAGGTGGAATGGAACACCCTTTACGACAATCGGGACGAACTCCGTTTCGTGCGGAAAAACGCCCACGACCCGCGCGAGATCATCGACGAGGAATGGTACTTCAAGTCGTACCAGTACCTCGGCAGTCTGTCGAAGGAGGACCTGTTGCTCTTGCGGTCCTACTCGCACGTGGGAGATGGGTACGTCAACGGCAACGACGCAAAGGTCACGCGGCACCACACCATACAGATGAGTGGGTTTAATCCGTACACCGCGGACGTGGATATGAACGGGACCCCTCTGTGGGTGCCTCTTTGCATGTTCATCAGGAGGTATAAAGGTTTGCCCACCTCGTACGCGAGTTTGTGGAGGCGAATGCCTGAAATGCGAGACTTTATGAAGCTGGTAGACATGTTCGAGTCGTACCAAACGGGAGACCCCGACACCGGACACGACCATGCGTGGGCGGTAATGTCTTATTTTAAAAAACTCCCCGACACCCTTTCCGAGAGTGAGAAGGAGGACTTTGGATTATCAGCCATCATAGCCGTGATCGCGGAGAGCACAGTGAACGATGAGGAGCACTTGAAACTCAGGTTGTGCACGTGGCTGCTCACGTTCCTTTCCACGGAATTCATTGTGGAAAAGATCGTCCCCTTTTACCGCAAGAAGCTGTTCAAACTGGTGCAAAACGCCCCGCGCGTCACGAGGCCTTTCACGGTCTTCCGCGGCACTAGAGACGATTACTATCTGAAGGGCGCGAAGAATAGGGTGTACGTCAACCCGTACTGCGTCTCGACGTCTCTGTCTGTGGATCACATACGCAAATCCCCCTTGTTCACGTCGAACAAGTGCTGCGTTTCGGTGATCCGATTGGTGAGGGGCTGTCCGGCGCTGCTTTTCTGGCCAGTGAGTCTGTACGGCACGAGCGAATTCGAGATCCTGCTCCCGCCGGGCACCGCGTACTTGATCAAGTACTCGGCGATGCAGAAATGGGCGCCGACCGCGTACAACCCGCAGACCCTCACGAAGGAATCGGTGTGCAAAAACGTGCCAGACGGCGAGGGTGCGGGGAAAAAGACTTCCTACGTGTACGTCGCGGACGGGAAGACGCTGACCGACACGACATTGCGACCACGACTAGCGGTTGAACACTCGTGGCGGGCGGCGCTGGCGCGTCCGACATACTTTTCTCTGATTGGTCCGCCGAGATCGTGTCGGTTCGCCGATCGCTTAAAAGGCCCTCGACAATTTCTCCGCAAACAGCAACCGATGGCGACCGCAGTGCACTTTCGCGTGGGGGCGCCGAGGCCGGCTCGACCGTTGGTCGCGGCCCACGAGGTCCCCGACAAGTGGGTGTGCGTCGGGCGCAAGTCTCGCGAGCCCAAGGTCACGAAGCTGTACAACGAGGAGATCCTGCTGTACAACCACCGCCAGCGGGACGAGACGCTCGCCGTGCGGAACGTGTGTCCCCACCGCGGGGCGCGTCTGTCCCACAATTGCAAGGTGGATGACGGGTGCATCCGTTGCGCGTACCACGGGATGTACTGGGGCAAGGAGAACAACGGGGACAACTACCTCGACACGAAGGAGGATGCGGACCTGGTCTGGGTGAACGCCGGCATGGGCGACGGAGAGTCGTCTCCGCCGACGATGCCGGAGTTCACCGAGGACGGGTACCGGACGTTTTCGTACCCGACGCGCATCCGCGGGCACCCGATGATCGTCATGGAGAACCTGTTGGACCACGTGCACCTCCAGCACGTCCACAAGGTGAAGATCGTGGACGTGAAGGGCGCCGACGTCACGACGGAGACGGGCGGTCTCTTCACGGGAAAGAGCGTGTACAGCTACCCGGTGGCGGCCGAGTCCGTGGGCCGCGTGCTGCTGGGCCTCATGCCGAAGGAGGGCCGGGACGCGAAGGCGCCTCCGAAAGGGTCGATGTCGGTGACGGTCGAGAACGAGTTCTTCCTCCCGTATACCGCGAGCCTGCGATTCTGGATTTCCGGACACGAGAAGCCCGCATTCGTCTTGTGGTTCAGCGTGCAGCCCTACGAGTCCAACGAGTCCCTCGTCACGTGCCGTGTGTCCCGCAACATCCTGACGGACCCCGCGTGGGACTTCCTGTTCTGGCTGATCAACGTTCTGCCGCTGAAGGAGGACGACGACATCGTCGCGAACGTGGTGACGGAGGATTGGTGGCGCAATCGCCTGACGATGGGCGACGCGTTCGTGAAGTTGTACAGGGACCGGATGAAGAAGGTCTACGGGATCATGTGCCCGGAGCCCTTTGCCTGAGTTTTGGACGCGCCCTTCTTCGCCCCCCCTCCGCCCGCGGGTGGCGGTGCGGTGTGTTGAGTCGTATATACGGATCCGTATATTGTTAATAAAGTTTGTTGGGTTGGTCCGTCTCTGCGTGCGCGCGTGTGTGTTGGATCGCGGCCCCGCGGCTTGTGTCCCCCTCCCCGTCCCGTCCCCGGCCCCGCGCCGGAGCGGTTCGGGCTGTCCCCCACGGCACTGGCCGTCTCCCACGGCAAACGAAAAGTTTGAAAAGTTCGGGCGAACAGGATAGCCCGAACTTTTCAGGATAGCCCGAACTTTTCAGAGCCTCCCACGCGAAAACGAAAAGTTTCAAAAAGTTTTGGCTCTGATTCCCACGGCAAATGAAAAGTTTGAAAAGTTCGGGCTATGGTTCGGGCGAACGCAAAATCGCCCGAACCGCCAACTTAGTTCCCACTGGCGGGGGTGTGCACGGGTAGGGGTGTGTATATCCTTAGTGTTGGTTTGCTAACACATAAAATATTGGTATGGTTGCTAACACATATTATTATGGGTATGGTTGCTAACACATAAAATATAGGTAGGGTTGCTAACACATATTATTATGGGTATGGCTGTATACAGGGTAGTGTGTAGTTGTAAATAATATGTGTTAGGAAGTGTGTTAGAATAATATGTGTTAGGAAGCATGTGCAATATTTTATGTGTTAGGAAAGGAAGGTAGAGTATATACGAAAGTGCGGTGCACCCCGTCCGGTGGGGACTAAGTTGGCGGTTCGTGCTATATTTCGTTCGCCCGAACCTTCGCCCGAACTTTTCAAACTTTTCATTTGCCGTGGGACTCAGAGCCAAAACTTTTCAAAAGTTTTGGTTTTCCCGTGTGAGGTTTTGAAAAGTTCGGGCTATCGCGAAAAGTTCGGGCGAACAGGATAGCCCGAACTTTTCAAACTTTTCATTTTCCGTGGGATTCGTCGAGTGTCGTGGGGGATAGCCCGAACCGTTCGCCCGAACCGTTCGCCCGAACGGTTCGCCCGCCCCGCCCGGCGGTGTGCGTCCGCTTTCCGGCGTCCGCGCGCCGACTCGGCACTTACTCGACCCGGATTCGGCCCGCGGGCGCCTGTCACGTGCCGTAACCGTCGGCTGCCGGCCCGCGGCTGTCGGAACCGGCGCCTGTCGGCCCGCGCAGTCCCGTGCCCCGGTGACTGCTGGCGCCTGTCACCGACGGCACTTACTGCTGGCGGCGGTCACCTGTCGGATCTTGCAGCTACTAGCCCGCGCCTGTCAGTCGCGGCACCCCTCAGCCCGCGCCTGTCGTCCCGCGCAGTCCCATGCAGAGCTGACTACTGGCGTCTGTCACCCACGCGAGTCGCTGCTGGCGCCCGTCACCTATGCGAGTTGCCGCTGGCGCCCGTCACCCACGCGAGTTGCTGTTGGCGCCCGTCACCCATGCGAGTTACTGCTGGCGTCTGTCACCCATGCTAGTAGCTGCTGGCGCCCGTCACCCACGAGAGTCGCTGCTGGCGCCCGTCACCTATGCGAGTTGCCGCTGGCGCCCGTCACCCACGCGAGTTGCTGTTGGCGCCCGTCACCCACGAGAGTCGCTGCTGGCGCCCGTCACCCATGCGAGTTGCTGCTGGCGCCCGTCACCTATGCGAGTTGCTGCTGGCGCCCGTCACCCATGCGAGTTGCTGCTGGCGCCCGTCACCTATGCGAGTAGCTGCTGGCGCCCGTCACCCATACGAGTTGCTGCTGGCGCCCGTCACCCATGCTAGTAGCTGCTGGCGCCCGTCACCCACGCGAGTTGCTGCTGGCGCCCGCCACCCATGCGAGTAGCTGCTGGCGTCTGACACCTGTCTAAACCAGCGCCTGTCGGCCCGCCGCCTGTCCGATCCGGCGCCTGTCGGCCCGCGCGTGCTGCCGGGGCTGTCTAAGTCCGCGAGTCCGCGCCGCCGGGCTATCTATGTGGGGCTCATTGTGGGGACTTTATAAGGAAAACAATCCAAGCTTTATTAGTACTGCACCATTCACATATCCTCATAAGCAGCAGCCAGCAGGCTCTTCTCGGGGCTGTACACAAAGTACGGGGCCTCCGAAAGGTGTTTTGCGCGGCCCAAATCGATCAGCACTTCGATCAAAGGGTCCGCAGCGCACAAGGGGCACCACATGCCGCGCTTGCCGCTCGTTTCTATGGTCTGCACAGCGCAATCCACACACACACCGTGGATATGGATATGCTCCTGAGGGTCCTCCCCTCCGCTGGCATCCTGCTGCGGATCCAGCAGGAAATCGGTGTGCTTCTTGCACACGCCGCAAGTAACAGGCCCCCGCACACTGCCAGCCCTGTTCTGTGCAGGCGGTTCTGCGCGCGCGCTCTTCCCAAAAACGCCCGAATCGCAGAGGAAGGCGCCCACCGATGCGGCATTCTCGCAGAAAATCTCGCCGCCCGGCAGCACTTGGATATCGTGCATGTGCGCGTCCCGCTTGTACTTCTCATCGAATTCGTGCGTGTTTGCGTGCCCCTGCTTGGTTTTCACAGCCCCCAGGAACTTTGCCACCTTGTCCTCGGTGTCCCGCTGTTTCAGGTACACCTTCATGGCGGGGGACTGCTCGCCATTGCCGTTTGCAGGCGGCTGGCGCTTGGCAGGAGGGACATCCGTTGCCGCCATAGCCGGCTTATCGCGGGAGGGCTCCATTGCAGTGAGAGGAGTTGGTTTTGAGTGGTGCTGGGCGGATTGGGACCCCCAAACGCCCGCCTCCGCGTTTTATCCCTGCCGAGGCCCGCGCGAAGCGCGCGACACCCACGACAGTCCAATGGGAGTCCGACGCGTGTCACGCGGGCACGACACGGCGGCATATTCCCACGAATATTCCACGCGGACCAATGGGACGCTGCCACGTGGCGACGGCGCGGCGCTCTCACGGAATATTCATGGGAATATTCCCGGCGCGGCGCGCTTCTAGAAGGCGCGGCGCTCCGCGGATATTCCGTGGGAATATTCCGTCCCACCAATCCGGACCTGCCGCGTGGCACGGGACTATTGGGCGGGGCGGGGGGGTGCGGGCACATAAGCGGAGGCGGGCGAGTTTGGCAGCCAAACCACGCCAATCCGCACGAGCACGCACAGACTGTCAGCCGCTATGGATTCCACCCCTCTGATTGCCAATGAGCTCCCTCAGGATCACTCCGACCTGTTTGCGGAGTTGTGCGGGGGCTGGTACCGCTTGGTGGTGCGCAAGGCCATGGAAAACTCCAGCAATTTGTACAGCTGCGTGAATGAGTGGGAAAAGAAGTTGAAAACCCCCTTTTGCGTGCTGGTTCGTTTCGACTCCTTTACGGCTCTGGATCGCCAGTTGGAGTTTGAATTCATTGACGTACGCACTGCGATCAGCAGGAAGTACTGCGTTCGCAGTCAGATCCTGTCCCACATTCGCCCTGAGAGCGAGTTCATGCTTCTGTGCGTCCTCCTTCGCGAGAAGAAGGAGGACGACGGGTTCATCGACCTGGTTACCAGGATTGGCCTGTCCTTCCGCGTGCCCAAGGACGCGGACAAGATCGTTGCGAGGACGGCGTTTCCCTATACCCGCCCCTGCGAGAAGGTGGTGATCACAGTGCGCACGCCCATTTTGGACAGCCCCATTGGTCCTTTCCCCGAGTCGGTTCGCGGTTTCTGCGCTGCGCCGGGGTGTGAGAAGAAGGGCAAGAGAGAGGTGAAGCGCAGGTGCGCCAGCTGCCAGGATGCGCGGTACTGCTCCCGCGAGTGCCAGGTTGCGCACTGGAAGATCCACAAGGCGGACTGCACTCTGCTCACCCACGTGTGGACTTGCACCTCTGGTGTGAAGTTCCCCCTGCGCGGGGACACTCTGCGTGTGAAAGACGATTGCACTGGGTTTGAGGGCCGCCAGACGCCCTGCCTGCGCATGTACAACCGCTAAACAGCCAGGCCTGCGTGCCTGCAAAGGGGTCTAGGAATGGCCTATTCCTTATGATTCTTATTGTAATGAAATGACATTTTCCTTATGTGCATGGGACTTGAACTATTCCAATGAGTCATATAGCAACTAGACCCATCGAGTAACACTGCCTCCTGTAACCCACGCCACCATATGCTGCCATCTGTTACCCACACGAATGTCTACTGTCGCTCGTCACCCACGGGATTGTATGCTGGCGCCTGTCACCTATACCATATATACCACGTGGCAGCCCGGCATGGCATGGCAAGTAGGTCCGTATGGAAAATGGGGTCACCTTAGGGTTTTGTAGTGATCTCCCAACGGAGACATGTTATAATTTAATTTAATTTAATACGCCAATATTGCGCTATAAATAGAAAAAGACGCTAATTAGGGCTGGGTATGCCCCAGCCAATGCACACATTTGTTGGCAACCAAAAATCAACCATTTGTAGTTCCCTGAGTGTGTAGCTTGCTGAGCTATTTACGTCATGGAAATGGCAAAACCTTGAACAGTTATTAATTTCCCCGCAAAACAGGTCTTTTTTTACCGGACATTGGGAATAAACATATCATAAACACTTCCTGTTCTCACGTATGGCGCCGAGACGTGGACCCTCACCGCCGACCTGGCCCGCAAGCTGGACGGCGCGGTCACCAGCATGCTGCGTTCCATTTTCAGAGTAGGATATGCTGCTCATGTCCGCAATGAGGACCTGTACCAGGGCATGCCCTATATCACCAGCACAATTAAGCAACGCCGCCTGCAGCTAGTAGGGCACCTAGCTCGCACCAACCAGGTAGACACCTCACGTGGCCCCCCCGCAGGACTGCGACCAGCCCAGCCTGGCCGTCACCTCCTGACGTGGGCTGGGCCCAGTGACGTTAGACGCCGCAAGGCCCGCACCTTCAAAGAACAGCTAGTAGAGGACATGGGGGGCCTAGGCCTCTCCGTGATTTGGAAGAAGATGATGGACAAGGCCAAGTGGGCCCAGGTCATAGAGGACACCGAGCCCCCCCCCGTGGGGAAGCGCCCGCGTGTGCAATCCCGCGGGAGGCACGCTAGATAGCTCCCCCTAGGGCAGCGTGCGGCTGCCTAGATAGATGATGTAGTTAGAATGTTGTTAGATAGATGTAGTATGTAGCCAATGTAGATAGATTAGACCGGTAGGAATGTGTGCGCCCATCCATCCATTCATCGGGGTTAATGCTCCGTGACTCCCCAACGGGAGCACGAGTCTAATTAATTAATTAATTAATAAACACTTCAGATAAGGCCACAAAATCAAGCGAAAATCCGGCTAACAGGGGGACAGCAGTGGTCCAAGTCCCAGGTCATTCCGACAAGTCTAGCTCAAGTTATAAGGTTTTGCGTGCTAAATCCTGAACATACGCTAAATGAGGTTTTTCTGTGTATAAGGCCACCTAGACATGATGTTTTCCATCCAAGAAGCCAAAAAACACGCCCAACTCGATCACACAACATAAGAAAAGGCTAGGCACCTCATCTGCCCTCCCCTGCCCTCAGCATGGCCAGCCTTGCCAGCGTGGGCATAGCAACACCATCGCTAGGCATACACGCACCAAGAGAGCATACACTATGCTCAGCCCAAGGTTACCATGTAAATTTATGCCAAGAACTCAGCAAGTATACGTGTAAAAACCTTAGAAAGAATGCCCAAGCAATAGAGGCAACTGCAGCCTGCAAACTTGGCAGCAAATCATACATGCTGTCTGCCAAGCATTCACATCCTATCCAGCTTGCCTTGCTGCACACATAGCAGGGAAGTCTTAATGGTTATAGCTCAAGGAAAGCAATGGAAACACCTATCTAATGCAATGCCACTCATGCAGTATGGCCAGCAAAAGAACCACTCTCACCTTCCTTTCCAATATGGCAATTTGCTAAGAAGCTGATGCCAGCTTGTTAGCCTCTAGATCTAGGCACATGCCGGATGTCGTTACTAAAACAGGCGTGTCAGATCCGGCACATAACAAAGCGTCTGAGCAAGCTCATGTCCAAAGGATTATGGAAAACAAATGTCAACACATTAACAACAACTTGACCTCGGCGCCTTAAGGATGCCAGCCACAAACTACACGAAATTGAACGAAATTGCTAGGAATCTGACGATGCAACCGAAAGAAATGGAGCGCTTCCTGCAGGGAAACTGCCCGAAAAAAAGGCGAAAGGCCGACGTTAATACACCTGCCTGCGTGGAAATGTTTCATGCATAAACTGGCACGCAAGCTCGAACAATAAAAGACATCATCCATTGATCAGGCGAACAAGGAAGGTGCGCCTTCCGTGAATACGTCGAAGGCGACATGCGCAGGCCTGCGTAGGCTCTTACCTTGAATGCCGGAAATGTAAAAGAAACCGGGAAGCTTCGGCACAAACTCGACAACACCATTAAGTTAGCCTCATAATCGCTCGTTAGAGCCTACGTTGCCTCACAATCGCTGCCGTCAACCTGCATTAAATTTCATGATCCGCAAGAGAAATTATATCCTGGACCCCCGCGCCCGTAGCCGTTCGAGGAATTAGCGATATTGCAAACCGTAAACTTTCCGCCATGAAATGAGGTCATCGACTAATCTTCTGCGAAATTCATGCATTTTTTCTAGCTTTTTAGATGCCATATCGATTAATATTGCCTGAAGGCAAGCCGCCATGGCCACCTCCGCGAGGGTTGAGCGGTCCGGGCACACATTATACACCGTACGGACGGTACCGCGAATTTTTTGGCGCGGAAAATATTCGGCGCGCCACGTCCCCTTAATTAATTGAATTGAATTGAATTGAATTAGTTAATTGATTGAATGGAATGGAATGGAATGGAATGGAATGGAATGGAATGGAATGGAATGGAATGGAATGGAATGGAATGGAATGGAATGGAATGGAATGGAATGGAATGGAATGGAATGGAATGGAATGGAATGGAATGGAATGGAATGGAATGGAATGGAATGGAATGGAATGGAATGGAATGGAATGGAATGTCCAGAATGGAATGGAATGGAATGTCCAGAATGGAATGGAATGGAATGGAATGGAATGGAATGGAATGGAATGGAATGGAATGGAATGGAATGGAATGGAATGGAATGGAATGGAATGGAATGGAATGGAATGGAATGGAATGGAATGGAATGGAATGGAATGGAATGGAATGGAATGGAATGGAATGGAATGGAATGGAATGGAATGGAATGGAATGGAATGGAATGGAATGGAATGGAATGGAATGGAATGGAATGGAATGGAATGGAATGGAATGGAATGGAATGGAATGGAATGGAATGGAATGGAATGGAATGGAATGGAATGGAATGGAATGGAATGGAATGGAATGGAATGGAATGGAATGGAATGGAATGGAATGGAATGGAATGGAATGGAATGGAATGGAATGGAATGGAATGGAATGGAATGGAATGGAATGGAATGGAATGGAATGGAATGGAATGGAATGGAATGGAATGGAATGGAATGGAATGGAATGGAATTGTAAAATAACTCTGGACGTTGGGAGTATACTATGTCGCACATACCCCTGAGAAGGGGTATATGGCTTATAATACGTCACTCTGGGCTACTCATTCCGGCAAGGGTAGGGTGTAAACTACACCTGCTCTGGGTGCATAAAGTGCACCTGCACACCACTATCAAGGAGACAACCAGCGCAGGCCAGAAATCGGGAGAATCCGGACCATGGTAGCTCGAGCCTGCCGTTATCTTGTCCGCGTGTTCGAGTCGTTCAGGATGATGAAGATGAATGGTGATGGAAATGTGTATCCTTGTGCATTGAAATTATGGATGGCTTACGTGTAGAGCGACTAGATGACCTAGACGGTGGGGCTGGAAACAGCATGCTTGATCAGGGCCTGTGTTTCGAGCCTAACTGGCCGGGAGTGTCTAGTGGTGAGCACCATTGCTGCGATCGCTCTAGCTCCCACCATTTACGAGGAAATACCCGCAAATGGAAAACCACTATGGCTAATATCCTAGCACCCACCGAAAGGTGCTGGCATAGGGGGGGAAGGTTAGCATGGCTATACAAAGGCTGGCTAGGGCATGGCTTCTCAGCGGGGAGTAACTCCCTGCATGGGCACAGCATAACTAAATAATGCTAGGCATCATCTGGTGTGTGGCACATCATAGGCACACATGTACATATGGCTAAATAATGCTAGGCATCAGCAAGTAGAGGGCCCATAATGGGTGTACATGTACTTGTAAGGCCACGGTGGCTAGGCTTAACTATTCTACACTAGTTACTACTGCTGCATGTATCATGATTCCCCTGCATGGTAAGCTGGGGCATCTAGGGTTGCTGGGGCCGCGGCCGGGACGTCGCTTGCCAGGGCTTGTTGTAGCCGACGTAGATGGCCGCCCCCTTCGAGTACACCGGCTTCTCCGCCGCGGTCTGCCGGAGCTGGAGGTAGGTCGGCCATAGCTCCCGTCGCCGTTGTCGCTGCGCCAGCTAGGGTCAAGTCGCCATCCAGGGTGAAGGGAGTCTTCTCGAGCCGCTTGCGGCGTCTGAGAAAAGAAATCTTGTCCGCCGGGTTCTTGTTCAAGGTGAGAAGAAGCGAGGGCGCGCCCCTGCATTCCCCTGCAGGCGGGGAAGACGGCGGGCGACCAGCTCGATCTCACCAGTTAAGGCCCATGCGACCGAGGATTTCTCTCTCAAACGCACGTGCAAGCTTCTCGGAATTCTCACCTTCCACCAGGTCGAAGTGCTTGCATGACGATGACGTTGAGGCTGCGCTTGGCGAGCTCGGCCTCCTCGCGGAGGTCAAGCATCTAGGTTGCTCGAGCTGTGCTGCGACGGCGGAGGTGGTGGAGGACTGGAGGTGGTGTGCTACTTAATTTAGCATGTCCGCCCATGCAGGTCTGGGTGGAAGGAGCATGCAGCGCCAGCTGAGCCGGGCCAGCGCCCGGGGGCTGGCTTGGCGGCAACGTCCTTCACCGCCTGGGCGGTGAGGGGCGCCTGCGGTGTTTTGCAGGACTCTCGATGGTGATGGCGTTGTCCTTAATTGAGGCGCTCGTCGATGTCGCGGAGCTGGGCGGTGATGGCGTCGGCGGTGGGGATGGTGGCGGTGGAGGAGGCGAGGAGGGTGGAGGTGGTGGTGGAGATGGTGGATCGAGAGGAGGGGACGGCTCAGCGCGCAGCCATGCAGCGTACGTGCTGCCCATGGCCGCCACATCTGCAGCGGAGGGGGGCCACGTGTTGTGTGGGCCTCCTGAAGGAGGGAGCGGATGGAGGATAGTTAATTAGTTGATTGATTTATTTATATTAATACATGATAGTTGTCTCTAACAATTAATTATAATTAATTAATATTAGACTCGTGCTCCCGTTGGGGAGTCACGGAGCATTAACCCCGATGGATGGATGGATGGATGGATGGATGGATGGATGGATGGATGGATGGATGGATGGATGGATGGATGGATGGATGGATGGATGGATGGATGGATGGATGGATGGATGGATGGATGGATGGATGGATGGATGGATGGATGGATGGATGGATGGATGGATGGATGGATGGATGGATGGATGGATGGATGGATGGATGGATGGATGGATGGATGGATGGATGGATGGATGGATGGATGGATGGATGGATGGATGGATGGATGGATGGATGGATGGATGGATGGATGGATGGATGGATGGATGGATGGATGGATGGATGGATGGATGGATGGATGGATGGATGGATGGATGGATGGATGGATGGATGGATGGATGGATGGATGGATGGATGGATGGATGGATGGATGGATGGATGGATGGATGGATGGATGGATGGATGGATGGATGGGTGCAAACAGTCCTACCGGTCTAATCTATCTACATCAGCTACATACAACATCTATCTAAACAACATCACTAACTACAACATCTATTATCTACACATCATCACGCTACCCTAGGGGAGCTGTCTGGCGTGCCTCCCGCGGGTAACGGGTTTGCACACGCGGGCGCTTCCCCACGGGGGGGGGCTCGGTGTCCTCTATGACCTGGGCCCACTTGGCCTTGTCCATCATCTTCTTAATTCCAAATCACGGAGAGGCCTAGGCCCCCCATGTCCTCTACTAGCTGTTCTTTGAAGGTGCGGGCCTTGCGGCGTCTAACACTACCTAGGGGGCCCGGCCCACGTCAGTTGGTGCCGGCCAGGCTGAGCTGGTCGCAGTCCTGCGGGGGAGCCACGTGAGGTGTCTGACCTGGTTGGTGCGAGCTAGGTGCCCTACTAGCTGCAGGCGGCGCTGCTTAATGGTGCTGGTGATATATGGCATGCCCTGGTACAGGTCCTCATTGCGAACATGAGCAGCATATATATCCTACTCTGAAAATGGAACGCAGCATGTTGGTGACCGCGCCGTCCAGCTTGCGGGCCAGGTCGGCGGTGAGGGTCTGGACACGTCTCGGCCCCATACGTGAGAACAGGAAGGACGAGGACCTTGAACAGGTCCTGTTTCTCGATCTTGCCCAGGGGCTTGCGCCACAGGGCCCGGTACTGGCGTAAAGCGTGCCAGGCGAGGGAGATGCGGTGGTCCACATGCATCAACCTCGCAGCTGGGGAGCAGGCTGCCCAGCAGCTTGACGCGGTCCCGATATAACTCGAGAGCCGTCGAGGAGATAGAGGGGTGGCGGTGAGTGGGTGAGCCCAACCGCCAGGGCCTCTGTCTTCTTGCTGACCTCAAGCCCCACTGCACGGGCCTCGATAGCCAGGCAGTCAAGCCATGTCTGCACGTGCCCAGTGTCCTCGAAGAGGGTGGTGTCGTCTGCGTATATGATGTCTGCCAGCCGAATCTCCGTGTCCGCTCCGCCATGCCAGAATTTGTTAGTGCTCAACCTGCACCCCTGGTTCCCTACCCACGATGCGGGCAAATCGCTTGCGCGCCTGAATCATTACGTATTCGACCACAATAATGAACAGGTAGGGCGACAACACGCAGCCCTGCCACACACCCTTCTGTAAAGGGCATGGTGGCGTGGTCCCGTAAGAAGTGCGCACCGAAGTGGTGGACCCTTCATACAGGTTGCGGATGACAGCAATCAGGGGGCGGGGGATCCGGAACAGCTCACTTAATATACTATAGTAGTATTTAATTACTAATAATTATTGTTTATACTTATTAACCCTTAAATGGTACTGAGTCCGTTTTCGTGGCTCCAGTTGAAGTCCTACCACTCTAACGGACTGAGTTTGTGGCAGAACCAGGCGCCGCGCCAAAAAAAATTTAACGGTCAAACCTGGGGGGATCGATAGATCTAGACGTACTCTATGCCTGGCACTATTCAGACCGTACTTTGGACAACTGGCCAGGGAGATATACTCAATCAAAGTTGGGGGGGTACCATGGTCAAACGGGACCGACGATACCTATGGAATGCGGCTATGCGCCGCTACTGGCTGTTAGCTCAGGAACAACACAGGGTGTGGGACCCAGGGCCCAATAACGACAAGCCCAGCCCGCTCCAGCTTTTTCATGATCTACTGGGCCGTAATCAGGTATTCACCAGTATGCCTCATGGCGACATTACTCAGGTCCAATGGCTTCCCTGGTCTAATAACGCGCCCTATTAGCCTTTCACCTGTCACCGCCACACGTGTGTGGGCCCACCTTAATTAGGATTCGCTGATACTCATTTCCCCTCTCACCTCTTTGGTCCATGATTGGCTAATAAAATATACCCATTTCCCCGAAACGGGACCGACGTGATTGGAAATAATTGACGTCCGCGGCTATGGCGGTGCAGGCAAATGACTGGTACGAGAGCATGGCTTGGAATTTCGAACTCAAAATTTGTAGTCATTATCCTTGATTGTTAGAAAGGTTATATCTCTGGCCGTGAAGCGTCTGGATGTGCGCAAGTATGTCTCTAGGTTCTAATCGGTGCAGCAGATCCTGTCAGCGCGGCCAGGCGGTGACAGTGCGTATGCTACCTGTTGTTCGGAAGCAAACGCCCATATATTTGCGCGTGGATAAACTTGTTACGTTATTCTTGACATGTTTTATTAGCGATGACGGCCAGGAAAGGTTCGAGGCTGTGTCCGTGAGGTGGGAGTGATGGCTCCCGCACAGCAGGTAATCTGCAGTTTCGACCTGGTACGTATTAACATGTTAGCGTTTATACATTACAGTACCAAGTCGTCCTTTCGTTTATAAACTAGTTGTAGACATGTAATCGATGGTTTTTGCTTGTCGTTTTGTTGCTTTAGTGCTTGTACGCGTTCGCTTGTGATGGTTGGGGAATACCACTATGTCACGCAGATTTTGGACCAGATTTGATTGCTATTAGCTGAGGCTTCAACGAAACCAGTGAAGTAGCGTTTGTTATTGTCTCAAAACATGGTGGGCTTGATAACGGGATGCTTTTCCCTGCACAGACATAGCGAGACAAGTTGTTTTCTGGCCAGCTCTAGGCATTGCTTCTTGGTTTGCTGGCCCAAGTTATCCTTCTGCTTGTGCGTCCATAGTGCATGCATGCAAGAAACATGAATGGCCGGGGCCTGCTTGCATGGAAGCATAACCAGGTTAATTCTTTTGTTTTTTCTATCATTGCCAATCATTGGAATTGCTTTATAGTGTGTTGGATGCATTGATAATGTAGCTCCTTGTGAACCCCCTCTACGCTTGGTTTTGGGCCTTGGCACAAGCTTTATACTTGTTGTATAGCATGCTGTTGTGATTTTTAAGCTGGAAATGTGTTTGGGAATCCATGTGTGGCCATCTATGATATTTTGTACCACGTTGGAATTGAATGCCCATACGGTAGTGCTAGCAAAACACCCCAAAATAACTGCACCCGTTATAACGGTCTGAGCTATTTTGGGCTGTATGCTAGCTAGCCTGTGCAGTTCTATGGCATGTCATGTTGTGAATGCATCTATGGCATGCCTGTGATTATCTTTAACTCCCCTCAAAGGGCCAGGGTCATCAGATTTTGAGAAATGGTCCATATTGCATTATATATCTCTTGAACCCCATCTGCACCGTACCCCCTTGGGGGGGGTGCTATTTATAGCAGCTGTGGGGCATAGATATGTGACCAATGACATGACCCCAAAGTTATTTGATATAAAAGCATCCTTGGTTCCAAGGGTGGGCCAGAAAATGTTATTTGGCTAGATACTCTCATACTTACTAAGATACCCATACTCAGTCCGTTCTGGTGGTTCCAGTTGACACCATTTAAGGGTTAAGCAATACTAATTGAGGGTCTTTCCACACTTGCTGCCGTCTTGGCGCGAATTGGCCGGGAGGACTCGGATTGGTCCAGGTCGAAAAAATACTTTCGAGGTTTGATTGGTGCGGTGAAATAGCGGTGAATTGATCGGGAATTCGGGACCTAGCTCCTTTAATTAATCAATTATAGTTAATTAGTTAATCGAAACAAATTCAATTAAATTATAACATGTATAGTCCTTCCACGGCGTTGGATCGCCATATGCGTTCAAGCATAGTTGTCTCACTTCATGACTTTGTTGGTCACGTACGCATGGTCACACGAAATATCCCACGAGGCACGAGGTAGCCATGGCTGACGGCGGAGGCTGCTCATAACTTTGACGTTTGGGCACCGAATTCGGCTGTGAATATCACAATGGCTTCGTCTTTCTACTAAGACGCACACGCTGTTATAATTTTCCGAAGCTATTACGCAATATATGACGAGCAAACGCTCCTCGACGCAACGCAGCTAGCCTGGCGGTTGCGCTAGGCCATGAAAATACGTCTGCAGCTCCAGCTGCAGCTTCGCCCTCAAGTACCCGGCAGCTAGGCAGCGGTGACACTAGTCGCGCACTCGTGGTCGCCCCGCACCCTCCCGGGCTTCATGCCTCGCATTCAGCCTCGCCTGAGCCCAAACGCAGCCGCCCAACCGAACATAGCTGGTCTAAGTATGACTTTGACGTTGACGGGTTATTTTCCACCTTCGACGTCAACAGACCCGGCTATTTCGACTGGCCACACGTCCGGATACTGGAGCTTGCCTGTTTTATGGGTCGTACGCCTCCCTTATTATTGACCTGTGCCAGCGCCTCCGACGCCACAAATTCTTCCGCAGCCAGTCTGACGACCAGTTTCAGCCCCGCGCACCTGACCTAGCTGTCTGGCTGATTGCGACCGCGCCTTCAGCTTGCCGCCCTCTTTTCCATCCTTCAGCGTGCTTCCGCGGACCTCTGGAAACCCATCCCCTTGACCGAATCCACCCTCCTCCTCGATCCACCTCCAGTTAGATATATAGATCTGCCTGGGGATGTAGCAGCATTGGCAGTTGTTGGGATGCTGGGGGAGACCTGTGAGGGCCTGCTACGCGTGGCTGGCTGCACTGGGGTGTTAGGTGCCTGCACAACATGTGCTGGTGAAGATGAAATGTCCATGCCCCCCTGCACACCCTGACTCTGTGCCTGCCTCTTGCGTGCCCTAGCTGCCTCCCATTGCTCAAAGGTAGGGGTGAGAGAGACATCACTATCCTCACTGCTAGATGAACTTGTCTGCTGCACGTCCCCCCCCTGCTGGCTACCTGTCTGTACACGCAACCAAGAAGGGAGATACATACTTGCTTGCTGCAGGCACACCCGGTGCAACGTCTGCACCATCTCCACCATCGTGGCCAGATTCACCCTGACCTTCTTGCCTCGCAGCAAGGTCTGCAGGGCGGGGAGGAGTGCCTCGCACATCCTCCTGGTCATCGGCTCAATCGAGGGTTGATCGAGCAAATGATAGATGATTGCACACAACAGGCTGGTGTGTTCAGCCAACCTGTCGTCCAGCCTCTCGCTGGCCACCCCTTGGATACCCTGGGCGCAGCGCTGGACTGCGCGCCAAAGGGTTGGCTCATGGAGTGAGACGACGTCATCCCCAGGGATGCGTGCCTCGGCTGTCTCCATGACCACATCCTCCTCCCCTGGGGGAGATGGATGATCCCTTGCCACGGCCTGGGCCGTGGCAGGTCCCTTGCCGGCCCTGCCGGGGGCTTGGGACTGCGATGGGGGTGCCGAAGCACCCGCCTTCGCGGGGGGGTGGGTGGTGATGGCGTTGGTGTTGTCGGCTGATGCCGACGGTGCCGACTCAGCGGCGGGTGTGTCGTGGGGAGGCGGCTGGCGCTTGCCCTCCGCCCGCCTAGGGGTCGCTGCCGCTGTCGCTGTCGCTGCTGCTGTCGCTGTCGCTGTCGCTGTCGCTGCCACCACTGGAGAAGACGGGGCGCCCACCGGTGCTGCAGTCTTGGATGCCGCGGCCGGCAAGGTCGCCGCCGACGCCGGGGGCGACACAGTTGCAGCCAGCTGCTGCGACGCAGTCGATGTCGCTGCCGAACCAGGGGATGCCGTCGCAGGTCCCCAGCCGACTGGCACGACAGGTGGCATCCTTGGCATCTCCTCGGCCGGCCGAGGTGGCTTGGCCACCACCGTGGCTGCTGCCACCTGGCGAGCCTCCGAATACATGTCGAGAGCAGTTACACCTTGTCTCACGGCCAAGAAGTACAGCCGGATCAAGATCGCCACCTGAACATGCGAAAAACGTCGATGGACGTCCTCCGGGAGCTCGGCCGCCACCGCCTGAACCGCGAACCTGGTCAGGACGAAGCCGCCAGGGAGGGTACTCTGCTGGCGGAGTCGCCAGCCGTCAAAAGGCAAAAAGTTTGGTGCATTACGCACCGGGATCTTGAAGGGGAGCTGGCCCCAACCGTCAACATAAACCTCACCTGCGTCCTGGGACGCAGGGGTCGGGTTCGCGCCGAGGCTCATGCCTGCCAGCGCCCTCCCGACAGAGGTGTTGCCAGACGATGACCTCGTCTGGCCGGAGGTCACCTCTCTCCTATAGGAGAGGGTGAAGCCTCCCCCTCCTCCATAGAGGAGGAATCCTCTTCCACCTGTCGCCCTGGGGCGGGTGGCATGAGGTGCGGGGCAACCTCGGACTCGTTGCGAGTCCCGGTGCCCCGGTTCCCCTGGGGGGCAGACTCCTCGGCAGCGACAGCTTCACGCTGCCGGCGAGGGTTGTCCGCCACCACCATGCGGTAGGTGACATTTTCGTCACGCTCCCGCGGTGGGGAACTGCGAGGAGACATTCTCCTCTGAGACGCCGTGAAAGGCAGTCTCGTGGTAATTAATGGGGGGCTCCCGGTTAGCGGGAGGCCGACCCCGACCGTTTCCTGCCCCTCCCCGCTGAAGGGTGGGGCGGACATTGTTGTTCTTAGCATCCGAGTTCTTCGGCGCCATGTCTAATCCAATTTAGATATATAGATGTACGTCGGAGACGTTGGGGACTCAGTGTGAGAATGATGGCTGCAGCAACGCCAGGGATCGGGCGTTCCTTGTCATTATTCACTCCATATGTGGGCACACATTATATGTCGTGGACACATCACTCACACGAGATCCCTATAGGACAACTGGACTACGCTCACTTGTCCGCCACGTGTCCAGGTTCTAGAGGCTTCTAGACCTGGAGCAACGTTACTACGCACAACGTCCACTAGACTAGTTCAATGCTAGCTACGTAACTTGCGTACACGTGTGTGCGTCGCGCCACAACCGGCGCTCGGCACCGTTATTCTGTCTCCGCCAGAATAACTCCGGTCACATTGTATGTTCCCCTGTGTGGCTCCGGCCACAAGTCAGCCTCGAGGTATCTCAGCTAACTCCCATTATGTTTTCTTTCAGATTGGAACATGCTCCAAGTCTGACCTACCAACCGTTGCAAGGCAACCAGAGCCCATACAGTCACAACTGGATTAGAGAAGGGCCCCAGAAACGGACTATACTGATGCTGACTGCTGATTTAACCCTGCCAAGCACTACGGGGGTTCCTCCCCCTCAATAGTGGGGAAAACATAAATGAGGTACTGCGGCCATTCGTCACACAGGACGTCATGCAAGTCACATGTCACAGCATATAAGGAGTGCCCAGTTTCCATCTTTGAAGGAGCGAATTGTCGTCATTTCCCTGGCATCTGTCACTGCAGATGGTAGAAAAAGGGGGGCTTGATTGCCACTTGTGGATGGAACCCCATGCAACATCCACTTCCCAAAAACCAATGGGATGACTCTAGTGAAACCAGAGGTCTTCCCCAGGTGCTTAGGACCTGATGTTTTGCCACTGCTGACCTGGGCCAGAGCAGCCAGATACCTGTGAGTGCCACATGGTGGTAAGCACAGGCAACTGACAAGTGGGAACTGGTTCTCCACTTGATTTGCACATGGCGAATGGGTGGACTGCCCATCACCCTACCACAGGTCCTGGGACCAGATGGCAGCATAAGACACAACAGGCACAGTCACAAGACTAAGACTGTCACACGTTACATGCACATGCACATGCACATGTACAAGGTAACCATGAACATGACCCAGCCACATAACAATGCCATGTACAAGTACTGTCACCATGACTGACACAATGACACACTTGTGAAGGATTGACAGCTCACCTCCCAAGAGATGAGCTAACGAAATTCCATGAGAGAGACGAGGTCAAAGAGACTCCATTTATTCACCATAAAACAGGGCTTACAAGGCATACAGGTTCAGCTCCTCCCCAGGAGCTAGTGCTGATGATAAGACACCCCGTGGCCTGGGCCCGGGTCTGGGTACCCCTACCCCCTGACAGGGGTTGCCCCATAGTAGGGGTGGGGAGACTAGCCACCCTCCCTGGGGAGGGGTGGACTAGGTGTCTACCGGCGGGGGCAGGCTGGCCTGCTTGCCGTAGGGGTTCATCATGTGATAGAGCAGTTGGTACTGCTCAGGTGCTAGCTGGGGCACCTTGGTCAACGCATCCGCGGCGTTGGCCTTGTCCGGCACATGATTGGTAGACTCCCAGTAGGTGCACTCCTGTTTCAGGATCACCCAGTCCAAATCAGTATGCACAGCATAAGGGTTGTCAAGGAAACTGAGGAGAGATTGACTGTCGGTGTGCAAGTGAGCCACCACCCCAGCCTGACTGCCTGCTTGCTTCTGTAACCAAACCAGGACATGATTGAGATACCTGGCATGTAGCACAGCTGACACAACTGCCCTGCACTCAGCAGCATTGCTACTAACAGCTTTACGCCTATGTAGCCTGCTATACCATGAGATGAGTGACATGGGTTGGTCAGCATTTTGTACAAAAAATAAGCCAGCCTCCCTAGCCTGCAGTTGAGTAATCTGCCGTGATTCCATGGAACTGTCCATTATAGCCTGAATGTGAATGGGCTTAAAGAGTTCCAGGGAATGCAAGATAAGGGGTGGACCAGCCTGCAGGAGCTTGTTGATAGCCTTGTGGCCTACCTGCATAAGAACTGCATCATCAACCCTGCTGACTACTGCCAAGTGTGGTGCACAAGTAGAACACAACCACCCCAGCTTGCCCCTAATGGTGGGACAGTCACAAGGTTTGATTTTAGTCTGCAGCACTTCCTTACAACTGTGCATGTAATCTGATGGAGAGTACATTGCACAGACCCACTGATCTGCTTGCTTCTGAAGCTGCAACATTGTGCCACAGAACTTAATAGCAATGGTGCCCAGCTCTAGCTGCTTGCCAATCTCAAAAGACTTAGACACGTTGGCAATAAAATCATCCACAGCCTGCCTAGGCCCAGCAATAAGCTGATCATCCCCATGCCACACAAACATGATCATGCCATGAGGGTGAGGGACAACAAAGAAGCAAGGGTCTATGTCATCATACCGAGCACCTAGCTTCTCAAACACAGCTTGAGCTGACATTCTGAAAATTCTAGGAGCAGATTGCAGACCTTCCACTCCTATGTTGGCTTTCAGAAATGGTTGTGGGATATCCTTAGACCACACCTGAGGTGTGTTGACCACATACACCTTCCCATGCCAAACTTGCTCAGCTATTTCAGGTGAGCCTTTCAGAAATGCACGTTTAATGTCAGTGGCTTTGCACACATAATCATCACCTTGATTGATGTGCCCTAGAAAAACAGACAGCAAAATTTTAAGAGAAGTTTGCTGAATGCCAGGTGTATACAGGTCTGCCTCTGTCAAATCAGTGGATCCCTTAAACTCAGTCACACAAGGCCTAGCATGGAAAATGACAGAGCCATCTGCTGCTTGCTTGTGCTTGCACACGAACTTAAGTCTTAGGTGCTTGCTCCCGTTGGGCTTACGCTCTAAGGGAGTGACTGGAGGTGTGTGGGTGGGACTACGTGGATCTGGAACCACCCATTCATCCATAGCCTTTCTAAAAGCTTCAACCCACTTAGTGAAACCTTCCTGAGTTTGACAGTCCTGGACAATCTGCTCATAGGAGAGGGGAGACATTTTTGCAACATCATACTTTCCCAATCCAAATGCTTTGGGGTGCAGTTTCTGACTGTGCACCAAATCTGCCACACGTGGCTCGTGCCCAGGTGCATACTTTGGTGCAACAAATTTGACAGTGGCTGGCTGTGTGTCAACCAAAGTCTGGAGTGGTACCTGAAAATGATCAAGTGACACCCCACCCAGGCCCTGTACCTCAAGCCTATCACAAGAGATGGTGACACCTGGGTAAGAAATAAATGGATCACCCAACAAAGCATTTCCTGTGTATCCTTCCAGTACCTGAAAAGGTGTGGGGATACCAAGAATGTTTAAGGTAACCTGACCTTTAACAGTCAAGCTAGCCTGCCCAGAGAAATCAGCCACCCGTTGCCAAGGGGAAGGCTCTAACTCTAGGTGTGGTACAGCCAATGCACTGATGATGCTAACCTGAGCTTGGGTGTCAACCGCGACTAGAGCTGGATTGTTGTCGCTGTGACCTGCCCTACTCACTTTGGCTGACCCTGCAGCAGTGTGAGCTTTGGCTCTATGCGCTGCTTGCAGTATGCGGACCGCTTCTGCTAGCCCATGTTTGGACACGGTAGGTATGGGTTGAGCTGGTACCGCTGAAGGTGTGCTGTCTTGCTGACCACCTTCTTGGTTAGTGCCCTCGTTGACAGGTGGTCTAACCTGCTGTGGCTGGCTAGGCTCACTGAGGGTGACCTGGGGTGCACATGTGTTGTGGCTATCACACTCACCAGTGTGTGTTCCAAACAACCACTCACTGGGTACTCCAGATATACCAGGCAACTGTACTGAGCTGTCGACCATCAGCTCTTCCTCCTCTGCCACGTCTGACAGTGGAGTGTAATACAATTTAATCCTGTGAGGTGAGCACTTGTGCACATGCCCAGTGTCATTGTGTTTCACATGCACAGTCTTGCCTGTGCTGGAAAACTTAAGGATAGTGGCTGGGCCTAACCATGTCCCAACCTTCCCTAGCCCTGACTCCTTATAGAAGAGAACTGTGTCCCCTTCCTTGAAGGAGGGGCGTGGATGCTTGGCATCCTTGGCTGCCAATCTGCTGGCAGCGTGGGCACGCTGTGCATTGTACACAGCTAGTACCTCAGGTGGGTATATCCCAGCCTGTAACCCATCTGGTGTGATAATACCATAGGGTGTCTGCAGGAGTGGTCGTCTATTGAGTATCTGGCATATCTTAGTAGCCCACAGTGCCCTATCAGCGTATGACCCACTGTCAGCTAACAGGTTCTCACCTTCTTTGGCTACCAAGGTTTTGATAGACCTAATTGCCCTCTCAATGATACCTTGTCTCTCATGATCTTCTAGCCCAGCCAGGTCTATAGCTTCACAGCCCTCTGCCCCAGCAAGGCAACTAAATTGCTGATCTAACAGCAGTGCTTCTACTGGGTAGTACCTGGCTTGTGCTATTAATATAGCTCTATGCAACTGAGACTTGTCCATACCAGGGAGAGGTTCTATTGCTGTGTACCTGGACCATGCGTCCTTTAAAGCCAGATAGGGCTGTCCCTTAATATGGAACACATCCCCGACCACTCTGCCCTTGCACTTAGGTGGTGTAGCTACATGCCACTTGGGTGGTTTAGGTGCATACATTTGGCAGTGCTGACAGTGTTTTCTGATCAGCTGACATGCCTTCCTGAGTGCCGTACCTCCCAATGCAGCTGCTACCACCTCTGCACATGTCTCATGACCATACAGTAAGTGCAGTTGCAATGCCAGCTCCTCATAACTGATGTTACTAAGAGCTTGGGTCATGACCCTGGACACCTTGGGTATCAAGGAGGTGAACCTGGGTTCACTGTCAGAGGTTTCTGTGTAATACTTCAACACTTTGCCAACCTTGCTTACAGCCTTGACAGCTGAGCATGAAGGTGGAGAGTGAGAGGTAACAGAGTTAACTTGACATCCTGTCAACATCCTCCCATCCTGTGTCCCTGCCTGGGCAGTGGAGCTGGATATTGGGTGGTGTAGGGGACACGACTCATCATGACACGTGTGAGGGTGTGAGGACTTACATTTAGGGGCTGCCACGGCTCCTTGGTGCACTTGGCGGGGTCCCCGTGAGGCGGTCCCAGGCACTTGTGGCAGAGCACCTCCAGGTGCGCCAGGTGCTCCTTGTGTTTGTGGCACTTGTCCTTGCTGTGTCCACGACGCCCACAACGCACACATTTCACATCCTTCTTGGGGGTGGAGGACCCAGCCCCAGAAGACTTGTTAGCGTTCCCCCCTGGGGGGGATGACCTACCCTTCCCCTTCCCCTGCCCCTTGCCCTTGCCCTTGCCCTTGCCCTTGCCCTTGCCCTTGCCCTTGAGGCTCTTAACAAACTGACTCATAAGAGTCTTCACCTCCCCTAGCGTCACAGGACGCTTGTCCTTGGCCTTCCTGGCCTTACCCTCCTCATCTGATTCCTCCCCCCGGGCCCGCTTGACAGCAGGGGGGAAGAGGTAGAGGGGGGAGGGGCTGAGTCCTGACACAGTGGACCCAGGGCTAGCTTAACATAATCGAGAGCCTCTTTCATCGACTCCCAATGGGTGGCCAAGCCTGTGGTGATCATGGCAAAGGTGTTACGATCAAGGTTAAGCTTCTCGAGCAGGGAATGAACAAGCCACTTGTGATCTAGCTTGCTAACCTCGGGGTGGGCCTTCACTGCAAGTTCCCACTTCTTGATCTCTGCTACATAGTTCTGAGTTTCTACCTTATAGGTTTTCACCCAGTTAAACGCAGAGTACATGTCAACAGTGGTGGGAGCAGACAGCAGGTCATGCAGATCACGCAGAAAATTCTCCCATGGCTCCCTACCCTGTGTATCCTGCCACCTGGGATACCTTTGCTGATATATGGATACCAAGTGCTGGATGGAGGGATTGGATTGGTGGAAGAAATCACCCTGCATGAGTGCCCCAAACCAGTTCTTGATATTCAGCTCCTCCCTAGCAGCTTGAGAGAGAGAAGAAGCTGAGCACCCTGCTGCCTAGTATACCCCTCTGGCAGCCCCCTCACCATAATCCTGTCAATTGGCCTATGCTCGTTATAGACTGGCCAATCCTGAGAGGGTGAAGAGGGAGAGGGAGAAGAAGACCTGCCTGGGGATGTAGCAGCATTGGCAGTGTGTGGGATGCTAGGTGAGACCTGTGAGGGCCTGCTACGCGTGGCTGGCTGCACTGGGGGTTAGGTGCCTGCACAACATGTGCTGGTGAAGATGACATGTCCATGCCCCCCTGCACACCCTGACTCTGTGCCTGCCTCTTGCGTGCCCTAGCTGCCTCCCATTGCTCAAAGGTAGGGGTGAGAGAAACATCACTATCCTCACTGCTAGATGAGCTTGTCTGCTGCACGTCCCCCCCCTGCTGGCTACCTGTCTGTACACGCAACCAAGTGGGGAGATACATACTTGCTTGCTGCATGCACACCCGGTGCAACGTCTGCACCATCTCCACCATCGTGGCCAGATTCACCCTGATCTTCTTGCCTCGCAGCAAGGTCTGCAGGGCGGGGAGGAGTGCCTCGCACATCCTCCTGGTCATCGGCTCAATCGAGGGTTGATCGAGCAAATGATAGATGATCGCACACAACAGGCTGGTGTGTTCAGCCAACCTGTCGTCCAGCCTCTCGCTGGCCACCCCTTGGATACCCTGGGCGCAGCGAGCGCGCTGGACTGCGCGCCAAAGGGTTGGCTCATGGAGTGAGACGACGTCATCCCCAGGGATGCGTGCCTCGGCTGTCTCCATGACCACATCCTCCTCCCCTGGGGGAGATGGATGATCCCTTGCCACGGCCTGGGCCGTGGCAGGTCCCTTGCCGGCCCTGCCGGGGGCTTGGGACTGCGATGGGGGTGCCGAAGCACCCGCCTTCACGGGGGGGGTGGTGGTGATGGCGTTGGTGTTGTCGGCTGATGCCGACGGTGCCGACTCAGCGGCGGGTGTGTCGTGGGGAGGCGGCTGGCGCTTGCCCTCCGCCCGCCTAGGGGTCGCTGCCGCTGTCGCTGTCGCTGCTGCTGTCGCTGTCGCTGTCGCTGTCGCTGCCACCACTGGAGAAGACGGGGCGCCCACCGGTGCTGCAGTCTTGGATGCCGCGGCCGGCAAGGTCGCCGCCGACGCCGGGGGCGACACAGTTGCAGCCAGCTGCTGCGACGCAGTCGATGTCGCTGCCGAACCAGGGGATGCCGTCGCAGGTCCCCAGCCGACTGGCACGACATGCAGGTGGCATCCTTGGCATCTCCTCGGCCGGCCGAGTGTTATATTGTGGGCTCGCAGTCACATAAAGTATTGGAATTTGGTTATGCTCGGAATTGGCTAAGTCCGGAGGTCAGCCGGCAGCGCCGCGCTGAGGTTTATTTGCTGGGCCGGCGGTCAGTGGGAATTTATGTGTACGGTCAGGCAACGGGTCGTAGGTTCTGGCTGTGGGCTATTTTGGGTTCTGGCCATTACCGTTCGTTCCGTGGGCAACCTTGGTTCCGTACCGTTTGTCCAGGCAAGCAGTGGGGAGGATCTCGGTTGCGGTGCGTTATGTTGTGGAGTGTCGTTTGGGAATTATGTTGGTGTATTTCGGTTGGTTTGTACTTGGGTACGTTCTCAGGCCCACGCCGTTGCTCAGCGTTGGGTGAAGCCACAGAGCTACTCGCAGTGATGACCTACAGCGGAGCATTGAGTCAAAGCTGTTTGGCGGCGTGAAAGGCCGACACGCAGGAGAAAGCTTTGAATCACGTTGCAGCAAATGCTGTCAATGGCCGACGTTGTCGACATGTCCGGGGCTGGGCGCTGAGCGAGTAATCTATTTTGTTACGTCTTTTATTATTCGGAAATACAATACACTTAAAGAATTTTATTTTAACATGTACACTAGGAACTCAGATCTGAGATTTTTCTCAGTTTTTCTCAGTTTTCTCAGTTTTCTCAGGAAGGCTGCCTGAGATTTCCTGAGATTTCCTGAGATGTCCTGAGATTTCCTGAGATCAACTGAGAAAAATCTCAGTTTTCTCAGGAAAACTGAGAAAATCACCTGAGAAAACTGAGAAAACTGAGAAAAAACTGAGATCAGCCTGAGAAAGTCGCCTGGCCTGAGATTTTTTTTTCTCAGGAACGAAATTTCTCAGGCGCCCGGTTTTTTCTCAGGTTGCTGCCTGAGAAAATCTGAGACTGAGAATATCTGGGAAACTTAAGGCCTGAGAAAAACTGAGAAACCTCATGCACACAGAGAAATCGCATTCATACCACGCAACCAGAAATCACTTTGATTACAAATTATAATAATTTCTTGTGCAGTTGGAGTACAGCTCTTCAAGTTTAATAAGAACATCAATTTCAGTCACTAGACGAGTTGCTACAATCTGCTTCAGCGTAGCTCACTTTTCCATACGCCCTTGCACTTCTCCTCGTTGGTGCAAGGTCGCCCCGGCTAGGTTCAGCCACATTCTTGTGCTGCCTACCCCCTCTCCCCCTCTGCCCACGATTCCCCTGCGTAGGTTCAGCCGCATACTCGCGGCCATCGCCACCACGGGCAGAATCAGCAGCATTTTCTGCTGCAGGCTGCCTCCTTCCTCTCCCCCTCCGTCCACGCTTCCCCGTGCAGGTTCAGACGCATTGTAGCTGCATGGGTCATCACTGTCGCTGCTAGGTGGAGCCACATCCTCTTGGCTACCATTATCACTGCCGCTGCAGATGGAGGAATCAGTTTCTGCTGCAGGCTGCTTACCCCTCCTCCTCTTCCTTGGTGCAGGCATGCCATCCTCGCTGCCACACTAGGAACGGAGTGTTGACAAACTTTGACAATTGTTTGTCAAGAATGGTCAAATAGTTCTAGTGTGACCCGCTGGCTTCACACAGCCAAAAAAAAAGAAAAATTTAATCAATTTTTGGCGGTAGAGAGACCATGGAGGGACTGCCCGCTGCCCGCTGTAGACGCATACTGTAGTTCGTAGAAGCGTACTCCTTCGCTGCACTCCGGAGAGGAATCGTGACGGACTGACGGTCTCCTTCGCTGCCCTCCAGAGAGGAGGCCGCTAAAGTGGCCGCTCGCTTCGCTCGCTGGGAGCTTTGCGCGGATTGGTTGGCAGTTCTTCCGTGAGCTTGGCGCGGATTGGTGGTCAGTCAGTCCGCCCCTTCTGGATTGGCCGCGTACTCGGTGATGCCCTGAATAGTGTCGGATTACCTTACATTGCCAAATTAGTAATATAGATTCTTGACATATCAACTGACATGACCTTGACAAACCTTGACAGAACTTGACAAAAGCTTGACATGATAACATCAAAGGCTTGACAAACCTTGACAGACTGTTGAAAGGTTGACAAAACCTTGGCAATCTTTGAAATATCAACATATCAACACGGAAAAAAATGTCAATACACTGACAAACCATGGTGATGTGTCAAGAAATGTCAAGACGTTAACAAACGAAGGCCAAAAAAATTGTTAACATGACAAAATGTCCACAAATGTTAACATGACAAACGTCAACATGACAACCAAAGGCGTAGCAAACTGACAAATCAACACCACGCACAGGTAAACTTATTTCATTAAAATCAACAAGTTCAAAAGACCACCTAAACCAAGTCATCATCATCATCATCATCATCATCATCATCATCATCATCATCATCATCATCATCATCATCATCATCATCATCATCATCATCATCATCATCATCATCATCATCATCATCATCATCATCATCATCATCATCATCATCATCATCATCATCATCATCATCATCATCATCATCATCATCATCATCATCATCATCATCATCATCATCATCATCATCATCATCATCATCATCATCATCATCATCATCATCATCATCATCATCATCATCATCATCATCATCATCATCATCATCATCATCATCATCATCATCATCATCATCATCATCATCATCATCATCATCATCATCATCATCATCATCATCATCATCATCATCATCATCATCATCATCATCATCATCATCATCATCATCATCATCATCATCATCATCATCATCATCATCATCATCATCATCATCATCATCATCATCATCATCATCATCATCATCATCATCATCATCATCATCATCATCATCATCATCATCATCATCATCATCATCATCATCATCATCATCATCATCATCATCATCATCATCATCATCATCATCATCATCATCATCATCATCATCATCATCATCATCATCATCATCATCATCATCATCATCATCATCATCATCATCATCATCATCATCATCATCATCATCATCATCATCATCATCATCATCATCATCATCATCATCATCATCATCATCATCATCATCATCATCATCATCATCATCATCATCATCATCATCATCATCATCATCATCATCATCATCATCATCATCATCATCATCATCATCATCATCATCATCATCATCATCATCATCATCATCATCATCATCATCATCATCATCATCATCATCATCATCATCATCATCATCATCATCATCATCATCATCATCATCATCATCATCATCATCATCATCATCATCATCATCATCATCATCATCATCATCATCATCATCATCATCATCATCATCATCATCATCATCATCATCATCATCATCATCATCATCATCATCATCATCATCATCATCATCATCATCATCATCATCATCATCATCATCATCATCATCATCATCATCATCATCATCATCATCATCATCATCATCATCATCATCATCATCATCATCATCATCATCATCATCATCATCATCATCATCATCATCATCATCATCATCATCATCATCATCATCATCATCATCATCATCATCATCATCATCATCATCATCATCATCATCATCATCATCATCATCATCATCATCATCATCATCATCATCATCATCATCATCATCATCATCATCATCATCATCATCATCATCATCATCATCATCATCATCATCATCATCATCATCATCATCATCATCATCATCATCATCATCATCATCATCATCATCATCATCATCATCATCATCATCATCATCATCATCATCATCATCATCATCATCATCATCATCATCATCATCATCATCATCATCATCATCATCATCATCATCATCATCATCATCATCATCATCATCATCATCATCATCATCATCATCATCATCATCATCATCATCATCATCATCATCATCATCATCATCATCATCATCATCATCATCATCATCATCATCATCATCATCATCATCATCATCATCATCATCATCATCATCATCATCATCATCATCATCATCATCATCATCATCATCATCATCATCATCATCATCATCATCATCATCATCATCATCATCATCATCATCATCATCATCATCATCATCATCATCATCATCATCATCATCATCATCATCATCATCATCATCATCATCATCATCATCATCATCATCATCATCATCATCATCATCATCATCATCATCATCATCATCATCATCATCATCATCATCATCATCATCATCATCATCATCATCATCATCATCATCATCATCATCATCATCATCATCATCATCATCATCATCATCATCATCATCAAAATCAACATGGCTGCTACCTTGCTGCCTGAATTGCGGTTTTCTGCATTACATTAGCATGACAAACTGTACTGACAAAACACATGAAGGAGAAGTGCACTCAATCACAGTCCGAGGGTGGCGGGCAAGATGCACAGCCACAAGCATCTTACAAATGCAGTATAACATCCGCGTAGGGCTGTCCCAGCGATCATTGCTGAAATTAATGGACGACTTTCTAGAAATTTACCGCAGGAGACTGTCCAGTGCTACAGCGATGTGATGAGGGCTCAGAGCCTACAAAATCTGTGTCCGCAGGTGCCCTCCCCGCCATGCTGGGCTGGCCGATGTGTGCGCCATGGTTGTGTTAGGTAGATTGCCTGCATGCAAGGGAAACATGCGTTATCCAGCAAAGCAGCAAAGGGAACACACAACGATCTTAAGTGAGATGAATACCCGACGCCTTGACGCGCCAACAACGTTGCATTACCTAAATCAGTTGTGTGTAATGAGACGGCGTGAGAGCACAGCAGTCGCGTGGCTGTTTGTGAGTGATGGCTTGATTTTTGGACCGAGAAAGTGAGATAGTGGACAGAGAGAGAGAGAGAGAGAGAGAGAGAGAGAGAGAGAGAGAGAGAGAGAGAGAGAGAGAGAGAGAGAGAGAGAGAGAGAGAGAGAGAGAGAGAGAGAGAGGGCCTGGTATTCTCACCTAAACTGTCCCTATGTACCTCACAAGATGTAGGGAACTGCGAAACCACAGGAATACCTAGAGAAGAGCGCTTCCTGGCTCACGAAAAACTCGCCGATTGAGTGCTTGACGTTCACGTTTGATAATGCTGAACTGCGTTATCAAATCATCTGCGTTATCAAATCATCATCTGGCAGAGTCACGTCACTTGGTTGGTGCCGGGCCCGCTACAAAAAACGTAGCGGGCCCGGTGATGTCGCTATTACACCACCCGACTTTACATCGAGTCACTGTGAATGATATATATATATATATATGGCTGCCTACAGCACCGCGCATGGTGTCCAAGTAAAATTATGGCGCTGCCAAGGCTGCGTACCTGCCGTTATCGCCTTGGTCTTTGTCACGGTGGCGTTCTCCAATTCACGTGCAACGTCCACTTCCTGTGCCAGCTCTGGCGCGGCGCGTGCCCTTCGGGCTGAATTTCAAATTTCCGCGTGCAGTCCGTTGGAGAGGGGCGCTGCGTCCGGAGTCCGGACTTAGGGAATTCGGAGGCTGCTGGTCGCACAAAAGATCGTTGTTGGCTGTTGAGTGATGTCCGACTGGCACGATGGAGAGGGCTCCATCACATTGGCGACCTCACCAGTGGCCCACATGTACCGACGAGACCTGCATCTCGAGCTTGTCGGCCCTCACGCTGCAGCTGTCGCCATGCGAGACGCCCTGAGACTCTCGGCATGATTTTTCCCGTGCAATATCACGCCCTCGATTCGCAGCAAGGCCCGTCTGCTCCAATATGGCCGACTGCGGGCTGTGCCGTAACAGGAAATGTCCGGGTGATGGCAGGCAGTGCCTACCCATCCCACCGCACGCACCGCGTCAAGCAATATTTCCACTTCCGCTGCTGCTGGGCACCGGGCTACTGCCTACATTTCTTCAATCGCTCCATCGCCTCCTCCATGGTGCCTCGCTCCCTGCGGCCCCTCCGCCACGCCGGATATCCATGGCAATCAAGCCTACCGGCTACCACCATACCGGCCACGAGCCCTTGCTGCACCAAACGAAGTGTGCGGCCCCGAATTAAGTGAAGTACACGGCAGGACTGGGAACCACCTGAAATTACATCGGGGTCTCCAGTGGACTTGGCGTCACATCTTGCTAACGTTGTCACTGTCGGCAGTTGTCAGTTGCTGTTGGTTGTTGCATGCTGAGGGTTGCAGATGTTCTAGGAACAGCTGGTCCAATGTTGCTATGCATGCAGTTACTCTTGCCATTACGTGTGTCCGTGTGCCTCCAACCATCCCGCCACAATGCCAGCACCCTCCACCCCGCTAACTCCCACTCGCCCCACTCCCCTGCCTGTTCCATACCCGCCCCACCCACAAATATACGTCACAGACATCCACATGCCGTTATCCATCCCCACCTGACTACGGACTACTCTCGCCCCCACGCTGAGGTCCCCCACAACACCGTAACACCGCCCTCCTCCCCCAAACCATCCGATGACCCACCCGACCATCCACCTTGAGTCCCCCCAAACCAACCTATCTGACTACCACCCTTCCGTATTACATACACCACCTTCCACACCAACATAACAAACCACCTACTAAACAAACCTACCGCCCCACAACGAGGTTCCCCTACACCACTGCACCCCCCCCCCCCCCCCCCCCGCTGCCCCAACATACGATGACTCCACCCCACCATCCACGTGAAGCATAACCATCCACCCCGGCCTCCGGGGCAACCAATCAGCTGTCCACTCAACCATAACTGACACTGCTGCACCGACCACCGGCAAGCCCGCCTACTTACCATACCCAAGCCACCCACGCAACCCAAGCATCCCCAACCCTCACACGAACCTGTGACCTACGCACGAGCTACCTACAAGGCTACAACTGCGACTCACAACTACTACATAATCAACCCATAACAATGTCCCCCATGACCCCCGCCAAAGGGGGGGGGTCCCCCCAATAGTCCAACACACACACACACACTCTACAATACCCAGGACCACGAGTACCCACCCAATTCACCTCCCACAACGGTATCACCCACGAGTCCAGTGCCCCACCCATGTCCACAGCGACACCCCGGAGACTTCACCACGCCCACCGACTGCACGCACGCACACCTAGCTGCACACTCCCACGCACCTACCCTCGCACGCACGCATGCACGCAGCCATCAACCCACCCACCAAGGCATGCCTGCACAAACGCGCACATGCACAAGTGCACGCACACGCACACATAGCTGCACACTCTCACGCACCCACTCACGCACGCACGCCTGCACACAGCCATCAACCCACCCGCCAAGGCACGCCTGCACAAACACACTCATGCACAACCGCACGCACTCGCCCACGCACGCACACCTAGCTGCACGCCTGCACGCAGTCACGCAATGCATGGCAGCATGCCCGCCTTCTATATCATTCTTGGAATATCATGTTGCATATGGCATTATTATCATGTTTGTAAATTTAACTCCTTGCTTTCTGTATGCTTTCTTTCTTTGGGGGATGACTTGATGCAGATCGTGGAGCATACAAGCTCGACGAGAAGACGTACACATCAATATTGAGTGAAACCACCGTTGCTGGGCTCTGGCATGCCAGCTGTTATATGGCCATGAGCCATCAGCTAGCAATCCAGAAATAGGATGAGAGCAGTTTTGAGTCGATGTTTTATATTTTGATGGTATTGAAATGATGAGTCACAGAATGCCACAATGAAACATAAGTTCATTACTATCAAACAGCGTGATGCCATGAATGCCACGCCTAATACCACAAGATGTGCTAATAACGTATTTAATTCATTAATAAATTGTTGGATTTATTGCATGATGGTGTTATGCTTGTTAGAATACACATTTAATTCTGGCAATGGCATGCCTGAGAAAATGCCCTGAGATTTTCAGCGCCTGAGAAAATGCCCTGAGATTTTCAGCCTGAGAAAAAAAAATCTCAGTGTCCACGTAAAATCTCAGTTTCCACTTAGCCCTGAGATTTCCTGAGAAAAAGCCAATTTTCTCAGGCCAATCTCAGGAAATCTCAGGTCACTTTCTCAGGAAATCTCAGGAAATCTCAGGAAAATCTCAGGAAATCTCAGGAAATCTCAGGACATCTCAGGAAATCTCAGGAAATCTCAGTTTTTTTCTCAGGAAATCTCAGGAAATCTCAGGAAATCTCAGTTTTCTCAGTAGCGAGTTCCTAGTGTACTAGGTTGGGGCCGTAATTTTACAGCATAAAACATGGCAGCGTCAGCTGGGAGAAAACGGAAAGCAATTCATAGTGATCCGTCGACATGGGCCGCTGACCTACGAGCTGAAAAGGATCTGTTAGAACTATTTCGAAAGCGTGTAGGAACCCTTGCTAGCGACGCACCCACGCTCGTAGTGCGTGACTATATAGAGAGAATAGAGGCTTTTCTGAAGGACCATGGTGAGAAGATCAGCAGTGTTTATTCGCTTTTCCGAGATGCCGGTTTGCTGAGCTGCGACAATTTCATTCTCGCATTTACTCTTCGAGCATGCAAGGATGAGAAGGTAAAACGGCGTCACATCCCAGGTAAGCTGCGTGAGGCGTTGTTGGAGTCGAAGGAGGGCACGACCTCTAGGCTATGCAGCATTTACACCTGGGTGCCACAACGGCCTTACTCACTCGATTTACTCAGCCTTCGCAATTTGCGGAATGAGTCTGTGCTCAATGGACTAGAGGTTCTGAGACAGCGGTGATAGACCGTTACGTGAGGATGGCCAAGGACCTGAATTTCCAGACTGTGATGGGAGCCCTGCGTGCAGGCCAAGCCAAGGATGACCTTACCAAGGCAATAGAGATCATTACCGGCCTGGTAGAAGGGGAGGAGAGGGACATGATTGCACAGCTGAGAGCCCAGGGCAAGCTGACCGAGTCTGGGTTGATGGCCCCTGCCCCTCCCCCAGCCGCTCCCAATTCTGTGCCCCTCCCTGCACCCTCTGTGCCAAGCACTGTTACCCCTGCCAAGCCACAGGATGCAACGGGCAAGGTTGCCGGTGTCAACAACAGCAAGCCTGCTGGAGTAGGCAACGGTGGCAAGCAGCGTGGTGGAGGCCGTGCCCGTGGTGGCGGGCGCGGTGGCAGACGTGGGCTGTGGCAGGGCAGGCCATTGGTGCAGCAGCAGAGACAGCAGCAGCATTATGCCCCAGCACAGCAGGCAGGACAGCCGCATTATGCTCACAGCCGCCGCAGCCGCAGCAGCAGTTTGCACAGCAGCAGCAACAGCGGCAGCCACAGAGGCAGGAGTCTGGTGCATGCTTCATATGCGGGAGAAAGGGTCACCTGGCACGCACATGCTACAATAGGCACGCTGACAGCATGCCAGCTCGCAGCAATAGCAATGCACAGGGCCCTGCCGTGTGTAACCGCTGCAAGCAGCCAGGACACTTTGCACGTGACACGCACCTGTGCCCGGCGGCCCAGAGTGGGGGCCGTAGGCAGTGACTAGGGTCCGGTGGTGAGGGTGAGGCAGCTGGTGATGTGCCAAATATGCGAGCTAGTGCGGGGCAGCACGGCTCGACCCCCCAGGCTAGCTCACCCCGCCTGGGTGCTCGCGTGGCAGCGCTAGATGAGAGCGCTGGTGAGGAGGGGGACCATGCAGAGCAGGGGGCAGTTGCAGTAGGGGATGAAGCACTGTCTCAGGGAACGAGGGAGAAGGGGGTTGGAGGAGGTACTGCAGGTGTACACACTGCAGTTCTGGACGGGCCACCGGTACGAAGGTCCTCCCCACACCCGGGACCTCAGGCACAACAGTCTCAATGTCCATTGGAGGCAGGTGGTACACTCAGTGTACTTAACATGGCAATGAGGTTACACACACGGTTGGGTCATGGCCACGCTGCAGAGCATTGGGCAGCATCACTGGGGTTTTCGGAGCTGGTGGCGACGTGCAGAGAGGTCTGGCAGAGGTGTAAGCATTGTCAGCGCAATGTGCCTAAGCCGCACAAGTTTCATGCACGTAGACCGGTGCTAGAGAGGGGCCCGGTGCAAGTGGATGTGCTCAAGTACGATGACAGGGAGTATGTGCTAGCGGTGGGGCGGTTCTCCAGGTTCAAGGCACTAGAGGTGTTGCCACGCAAGCACAAGGAAGAGCTGCTCACCAGCCTGCGCTTGGTAAAGGCCAAGTTTGCCGTGGTGTCAACTTTAGAGTGTGACCAGCAGTTCGAGTGTTGCATGAAGGAGCCGGGGTTTGAGCAGATTGTGGTGGCGGGTGCGGCAGATCACGAACATCAAGGGTTAGTGGAGAGACATATCAGGACCTCCAAGTTTGTGATGAGTGCTATGGCCAGGATGCGCTCGCTGTCGTACCGCGATCAGGCTCTGTTGTGCAGGCAGAGGCAGATAGAGGAGCACATGAATCACAGGGTGATGGTCAGGGTACATGTGGATGGTGAGGAGGTAGCCGTCACGCCCCATGGGTTGGAGATGGGCCTGCTCCCGCTGGAGGCGGTAGAAGCATACCGTGATTGGCTGTGTGACCGGTACCTCAGGCTGGTGGACATGGACCTGCGCAGGGGTGATGTGTACGTGCCTAGCGAGGGAGCAAGGGTGTGGGCGTACCGGGAGGGAAGTGCTTTGGAACAGGGTTTGTGGGAGGGCCCTGTTGTGGTCAAGTCAGTGGACGGTGACCACATGTTGGCGAAGGTTGGGCGTGAGGACCGCCGCTTCGACCGACTACTGGCGTGGAAACACTTGCGGCCGTACTACGAGGGGCTAGGTGCGCCAGCAGACCTGCCCCATGAGGAAGGTGCGATGGGCTCCAGCGCGCAGGCTGGAGGTGAGGCGGGGGACCCAGGGACGGCCGCAAGGGGGGTGAGAGAGGAGACGGGGCCTGATCAGCCTGCGCCCTCTCTTCCGTCGGATGGTGGGTTGCCACTGTCCAATGGCGGTCCAGCCAGTGTGGGACCAGGCGGGCTGGGGGTTGCCCCTTCCGCTGATGGTCAGGAGGTGCAGCGCGCGACAATGTTTGCCCGTGTCATTGAGCGGCTGCAGGAAGCCCGGCGGGCAATCGCGGAACGCGAGCAGCCGGGGGGCACGTTACCACGGGCCGGCGGGGCGGGCAGGCCGTCGGCTGTAGGTGGGGCGCCTCAGGCCGGCGAGGGAGCCGTAGGAGGGCCACCACAGTCCAGCGAGGCCAATGCAGGGCCAGCCGCAGGTGGAGAGGCACAGGCCGGCGATGCTGGCGCATCGACCGCAGGTGCGGGGCTACAAGCCGATGGCGTTGATGGGTCGGCTAGCACCCGGCGCGAGTCACTGAGTGGCGGTGATGGCTCCGAGGGCGGCGGCGACGTCGCAATGGAGGCTGGTAATGAGGTAGCCTCGGTGTCTAAGCTAGTGGATTTTCAGCAGGACGGGCTGGCTGGGTGTCGGTTGGAGGTGGATACTAATGCGGTGGTGTGCTTGCTAGGTGAAGGGGTAGCTAGGCACTTCCCGCTACAACCGTCCAAGTGGAACTTTGTGGAGGACTTTTCTGGGGTGGTGCGCATGCCGGTAGTGGGCGAGGTGATGCTGACCATTCTTGGGCGTGACACTCCTTTCTGCGTGCTTGAGGGCTATGATGGGCCGGCGATTCTGGGGCTGCCATTTCTTAATCACCCTGATGTTGTGATCCAGAGCTCTAGTTTGACCAGGGAGGGCCATGGGTCGATAGAGTTGGAATCGTACAAGGCAGTGCAACCTCTCAGTCTCGTCTCAAGCACCGTGGCTAGGCTAGCAGCACTGACAGGGACAGAGGGTGTGGCGTGGGGAAAGGATCTCCCGCCAGCGGTAGACCTGGTCATGCCTGCGTTGTTGCATCCATCCAGCATCGGTATTACCAAGCGGGACATCGCTGCACATTCTCCGATTGGCTATGAGAGGCTGGTACTAGAGATGTCGACGCAGAGTGGTTTCTCCAGCTGGTGGTGCGCGTTTCACAGGGCGCTGGAGGAGTGGCAGGGGTATGGTGTGTATGAACCAATGGACAGTGTGCCCAAGGGGGCCAAGGTACTTCCTCTCAAGATGGTGTTGTCTCACAAGGTAAAGGCTGGGGTGGAGGTATGCTATGTGAGGCCGGTGTCGCAGGAGTTTTCGGGAACCAGTGAGCTGGCCAAGGAGGAGCTGTACACCCCAGGTCTGGCGTGGGATAGCTTCAGGATTATCACCATGCTGTATCTCGGTTTCCTGGATGAGGGCAGAGACTATGGGTGTGCGTCTATTGATGTCAAGCGTGCTTTCCCTAACTCTAGCGAGGAGGTGGCGCGTGAGGTGTGGGAAGGCACGTCACCCCTGGTGGTCCAGACACCCTCGTTTTGGATGGAGGAAGTGAGGGCAGAATTCATGGGCTTGTTGAAGGCCATAGAGGGACTGCAGAGTGCCTCGATTGTGTGGCGTATCACTTTGATGCGTGCTCTGTTTGAGCTGATGACATTCGAGGTATCCCCGTACGACCCTTCGTTGTTTGTGGCACAGACTCCCTCAGGTCCCTTGTTTGTACAATTGCATGGGGATGACCTGCGAGTGGTAGCACCCCGTGCTGTTCTGCATCAGTTCTATGCAGATCTCGCTAAGCGTTTCCCTGTGGGCGAGCTGCAGGTGGTGGACCAGCAGACTCCGCGTGTCTTCTGCGGTGTAGTGCAGACCCTGCGAGTGACGTCTGGTAGGCATCAGATGCACCTGGGTATTCCTGACAAGTATCGGGAGGAGCTGATGGGCTCGGTGGATGAGCTGTGTGCTAAGGGCCTGTGGAGCCGCCTGCGTGGCAAGCTAGGCTGGATGGCGGCAGTGTGTGCGCCCGATCTGGTGGTGCTGAGTAGGACGGTAGATGACGTGTTGTCGCAAGTCCATCCGTCGGTTGTGAGGCAGTATGTGGCCGAGAGCCAAGGTGTGGTGCTTTCTGGCCTGTCGGTCTCTCAGCCCGCTGTTCTTCACTGCTTTGCAGATACGTCGGGTGAGGGCAGGGAACTGACCAAGCTGAGGGCACGGATGGGTGGTCTGTTTGTGCTCTGTAACCCAGGGGGTCGGGGATCGCTGTGTGGGTGGTATTCGAGACTGTGCAGGCGTGTGGCAGTTGGCTCTGACACTAACGAGTGCCGTGGTGTGTGTGAGTGTATCAAGGCTTCGCTGTACCTCGAGCAGTTCTTGCGCTGGATGGGCAAGTGGATGGGTGTCCGTTTGGTGCTGACGACAACTGTGCATACGGATAGCCAGCCGCTTGTGAGCTTTATCCAGGACGCGTGACCTCGATTTCCTGCTGTTGAAGGAGCTGTCTTACGCGGTGAGCGTTCTCCATCTGCCGGGGAGGCTGAACCCGGCGGACGCGGTGACCAAGCTGTTTGCAGCAGCGCGAGAGCAGTATCGCATCTTGCGGATGGTGATGGCAGGTTCTCTTGGGGATCTGCGGGAGTTGTTGGTTGTTTGAGCTTGGACCCTGTGGAATTTTAGCCTGTGGCCAATTTGAGAACGTTGTTTGGGCCGGGGGTGATCCTTATGCCTGCCCTATACTGATGGTGACCCGGCACGGTTGGATAATTTGCTCCATAATTGATTTGGTGGGGAGTGTCCTTGGTTGAGGACTGTGAGTGGTACGGTTGGAACGGGTTTGTAATGTGTATGGGTCGTGTGGGTGTGCCGGGGTCAAGGGTGGTCGTTTAGATCAGTCTTGTATTCTCGCTTGCTTACATGACTTACTTCAGACACTGGCAGTATGTGCAAGGCGTGAATGGGCGCCAAGTTAGAGGGGTTGGAGCTCCCCTAGTACATAGCGTCTTGTGCGTACTGTCTCCGAGAGTGTTTGTGAGTAACCCTTGGGTGGTGGTGGATATTGTGAGGATTGTTGGCATGTATGTCGACTGTGGGTTGTGGTTAAGTGGCTGAGTGGTGGATGTGACTGCTCGAAAGAAAAAGGGGCTGGTGTTATATTGTGGGCTCGCAGTCACATAAAGTATTGGAATTTGGTTATGCTCGGAATTGGCTAAGTCCGGAGGTCAGCCGGCAGCGCCGCGCTGAGGTTTATTTGCTGGGCCGGCGGTCAGTGGGAATTTATGTGTACGGTCAGGCAACGGGTCGTAGGTTCTGGCTGTGGGCTATTTTGGGTTCTGGCCATTACCGTTCGTTCCGTGGGCAACCTTGGTTCCGTACCGTTTGTCCAGGCAAGCAGTGGGGAGGATCTCGGTTGCGGTGCGTTATGTTGTGGAGTGTCGTTTGGGAATTATGTTGGTGTATTTCGGTTGGTTTGTACTTGGGTACGTTCTCAGGCCCACGCCGTTGCTCAGCGTTGGGTGAAGCCACAGAGCTACTCGCAGTGATGACCTACAGCGGAGCATTGAGTCAAAGCTGTTTGGCGGCGTGAAAGGCCGACACGCAGGAGAAAGCTTTGAATCACGTTGCAGCAAATGCTGTCAATGGCCGACGTTGTCGACATGTCCGGGGCTGGGCGCTGAGCGAGTAATCTATTTTGTTACGTCTTTTATTATTCGGAAATACAATACACTTAAAGAATTTTATTTTAACACCGAGGTGGCTTGGCCACCACCGTGGCTGCTGCCACCTGGCGAGCCTCCGAATACATGTCGAGAGCAGTTACACCTTGTCTCACGGCCAAGAAGTACAGCCGGATCAAGATCGCCACCTGAACATGCGAAAAACGTCGATGGACGTCCTCCGGGAGCTCGGCCGCCACCGCCTGAACCGCGAACCTGGTCAGGACGAAGCCGCCAGGGAGGGTACTCTGCTGGCGGAGTCGCCAGCCGTCAAAAGGCAAAAAGTTTGGTGCATTACGCACCGGGATCTTGAAGGGGAGCTGGCCCCAACCGTCAACATAAACCTCACCTGCGTCCTGGGACGCAGGGGTCGGGTTCGCGCCGAGGCTCATGCCTGCCAGCGCCCTCCCGACAGAGGTGTTGCCAGACGATGACCTCGTCTGGCCGGAGGTCACCTCTCTCCTAGGAGAGGGTGAAGCCTCCCCCTCCTCCATAGAGGAGGAATCCTCTTCCACCTGTCGCCCTGGGGCGGGTGGCATGAGGTGCGGGGCAACCTCGGACTCGTTGCGAGTCCCGGTGCCCCGGTTCCCCTGGGGGGCAGACTCCTCGGCAGCGACAGCTTCACGCTGCCGGCGAGGGTTGTCCGCCACCACCATGCGGTAGGTGACATTTTCGTCACGCTCCCGCGGTGGGGAACTGCGAGGAGACATTCTCCTCTGAGACGCCGTGAAAGGCAGTCTCGTGGTAATGGGGGGCTCCCGGTTAGCGGGAGGCCGACCCCGACCGTTTCCTGCCCCTCCCCGCTGCATGAAGGGTGCATGGGGCGGACATTGTTGTTCTTAGCATCCGAGTTCTTCGGCGCCATGTCTAATCCAATTTAGATATATAGATGTACGTCGGAGACGTTGGGGACTCAGTGTGAGAATGATGGCTGCAGCAACGCCAGGGATCGGGCGTTCCTTGTCATTATTCACTCCATATGTGGGCACACATTATATGACGTGGACACATCACTCACACGAGATCCCTAGGACAACTGGACTACGCTCACTTGTCCGCCACGTGTCCAGGTTCTAGAGGCTTCTAGACCTGGAGCAACGTTACTACGCACAACGTCCACTAGACTAGTTGCTAGCTACGTAACTTGCGTACACGTGTGTGCGTCGCGCCACAACCGGCGCTCGGCACCGTTATTCTGTCTCCGCCAGAATAACTCCGGTCACATTGTATGTTCCCCTGTGTGGCTCCGGCCACAAGTCAGCCTCGAGGTATCTCAGCTAACTCCTCCACGAGGCCATCTCACAGCACGTGACGCCCCTAGCTGCAGATGTGGCAACTGTGGGTCGCATGCTGGCTGCTTGTGGGTCGCATGCTAGCTCCCCACCATCCCCACCGCGCCACCGCTGTGCACACCCTCCTCGCCCCCCCCCCCCCCCCCCCCGGCCCTCCGCCTCCACCGACTCCATCACCGCCCAGCTCCGCGACATCGACCAGCACCTTAAAGGACAACGCAATCGCCATCGAGGTCAGGACTGCAAAACACCGCAGGCCTCACGGCCCGGGCGGTGAATTAAGGACATTGCCGCCAAGCCCGCCCCCGCTGGCCTGGCTAGCGATCCTCCTCCCATCCCGACCTGTGCGGACATGCTTAAATAACCCTTAAACTGTACTGAGTCCGTTTTCGTGGCGCCAGTTGAACTGGCGCCACTCTAACGGACTGAGTTTGTGCGCCTTGCAGGCGCCGCGCGAAAAATAATTTGATCAGGGTGCCACCTGCATGGCGGGATTGAAAGATCTAGACGCCAGCTTTCCGTAGAGCGCTCGTGGAGAGAGCGCTCTGTGGCCTGCCCACCTGCGGCAGTGAGAGAAGCTAGGGCGCCCTCCCTCGTGGACTCACCCCCACACTGGCATCTAGGCTAGACGGCACAGTTTACAGGATGCTCCGACCGGTCCTGAACGTAGGGTTTTCCAAGCGTCCGTCATCAGAGTCTTTGTATCAGGGCATGCCTCGTATTTCGGATGAGATTATAGACAGCGTAGGATAGCATTTGTAGGACACCTTGCTCCCACCAGCCAGGTCGACACCACCCTTGGTCTGGCCGGTCCCCAGCGGCTTGGCCAGCCAGGGCGGCACATTCTGACCTGGCTGGCCTGGCCCCAAGGGCATTGCCAAAAAGGTAGGGAAACATGTCACGAACTACGTACAGATGTTGCTGGATGACCTACTGGTCCCAGCCCACCAGTTTGAATACCGCATCCACTCTCTCTCCCTTCTTTGGACCGCCATGCAGAACAAGACGCGGTGGAAGCGGATTGTCAAGGCTCACACGCCCGACCCTGTGGGCAAACCACCTCCCCCCAAGCGGAGGAGGCGTTTTGATGAGTAGGGTAGTTAGGACTTTTTCTAGAGTAGCTAGATTAGAGTTAGGTTAGTTCGATTACGCGGCTTCCTCCACCCCACCCATCCATCAAGGAATATGTGCTACATGATCTCCCAACGGAGGCATGTTATAATTTAATTTAATTTTTAATCGTTTCTAACTAATATCATGGTTACATATAATCGAGGGCTTGTGATTGTCATTTTGTTGTTTTGCTGCCTCTACGCATCGGCTTGTCATGGTTGTGGAATACCATCAGGTCAAGCAGATTTTGGACCATGTTTGGTCGCTGTTAGTTGAGGCTGCAACGGAAATAGCGTGATAACGGTTGATAAGCTCACGTCCGAGGATACTAATTGCAATTACCTCGATCTTAACATTACCCATAACAAGAAGGGCTGGCGTACGGCTGTCTATGATAAGCGCAAGGATCCTAAATACCAGCAAATTCCTTTTATTCGTTACCCCGATATTCACATGCAGTCTCCTTTCCCACAAAGCAAAATATGGTGTTGTTCTTAGTCTGTTATATCGTTTTTCCCGTCTTTGTTCTTATCGTGTCGATTTCATCACGACTCTTGTTGAACTCCTGCATCGTTTGTTGGTCAAAGACTATGACCGAGACATTATGCTCCGTCAAGTCCAGTGTTTTTTGCAACGTCACCCACATGTGTTCGGTGTTGCCCCTTGGCACAAGCTCTACAAACAGGTCGTGGACCGGCTGGATCGCATACTAGTATCTCCGCACATCTGAACCCTGTGATGCCAGATCTCCTTTGCGGCCGTTCCGAGCTTGGCACTGAATTCGTTGTCCACATCGTCGCGTCGCTGCAGCAACACGATGTTTTCTGGCATACGCGGGCTTTTTGTTCCCGCCGCACATTTGAAGGTGCTGTCCTCCGGTTTTTCGCCTTTGCACCGTGTGCAGTTCTTGGACGTTTGGAATCATGGCATGGCTAACGTGATGACTGACTAGCTAGACCTTTTCAGGGGTTTTCCATTTGCAGGTACTTTCCCATTTGAGGTAGTTTCCTCGTAAATGGTGGGAGCTAGAGCGATCGCACCAATGGTGCTCACCACTAGACACTCCCGGCCAGTTAGGCTCGAAACACACGCCCTGATCAAGCATGCTGTTTCCGGCCCCACCGTCTAGGTCATCTAGTCGCTCTACACGTAAGCCAGCCATAATTTCAATGCACAAGGCTACACATTTCCATCAACATTCATCTTCATCATCCTGAACTACTCGAACACGCGGACAAGATAACGGCAGGCTCTGAGCTACCATGGTCCGGATTCTCCCCATTTCTGGCATGCCTTGGTTGTCTCCTTGATATGCCCCATTCTCAGGGATATGTGCTAGATGTCGTACTCCCAACGGAGTCCGTCATAAATTCCTAATTAATTAATTAATTAACCCATAGTCCGCTGACCCATTTTTGGCACTTTTATACCCCTGAAAATGAAAAAAATCATAACTCACAGGCCACAACTCCAAATACCCCCAACCAAGATGCTAGGAGTATCTACACTTCAAGGGCTTTCAGAATATGCAATAATACCTTGGCTTTCTCAAAGCATTTGGATGATAGCTCCAGTCAAAGCTGGCCAAAAGACGATCTTTTTTCCCCAAGGAAAAGTCTACCCCCCCTAACTTCCCAGGGAGGGCAGGGAATCTCAATACCAACATTGGACAACTTAGTTGGATAGTCCAATGGGGGTTTCCTTGGGTCAGACCACCCGGATAACCCATTACCCCTATATAACGTGCTCATACATGTGTGTGGGTTACGCGCGCGAAAACAGCTATCTATGACATGCAGCACAATAATGCATTATAACAAGCTATCAAAGGCTGCCAAAAGTGCTGGAATACAAACACGTTGCTTACCTGCACTGACGGAGTGGTATACTCCAAAGAAATGCCAAAAACTGGGCACTTTCAGGGCTAATACCACTCTTTACAACAGGCATGGAACTTGCTGAAATATGCATGGATAAAATCGTCATTCATAATGCATGGGATACGTATTCCGCTGCAAACAACACGCAAATACGTTGTCGTACCTGGCTCGTTCATGCCCTACCCGGATTCCGCTGGCCGGGACCCTCATATCTCACACATACTGATGCTCTACAGGCAAAGGCCGCCATAGCCGCATACTTCATGATCCGCCATGGCTACCAGGTCGATGTTCCGTGCAAAGATGGCCACTAAACTGGTCCGCATTCTCAGCAAACGCTGCAGCTGACGTCCCTTACCCAAACTGGATGCCCGGGCTGGCGCAGATTGCCCGGACATAGGGAGAAAATCGACCTATGATAAGCTATGACTCATCTGGAACTGACGACCAGGAAAGTCATATTTTCCTACCTGTATTTTCTTAACCCTATAAATCTGGCGGTGCCTGACCTACGAAAATCATGCATCGTCATTCTGAGCAACATTCTGAACCGTTTCAAGCCGTGAGACGCAAAAATTTCGTGACAGCGGCACGTTGGCAGCCATATCTCATGCATTACGCGCGCGCGCGAGCGAAATTTTCCCGCCAAAGTCACGTGATACATTCTCAATGCACGTTGTAATTACCAGGCTATGGCGAATATTACCCCCAAACCTATGCATCACCTTCGTCCCTAAGTGTTCCCAGACCCACCGGACCACTGACATCCGTCACCGGTGGCGCGGCGCTCACGGCGCGGCGCGAAATTTGACCGTTAGTCAAATGTTACGCCGCAAGCCTCGGCCGCCACCTCTACCTCTACCGGTCCTGATACTACCTAAACTAGTGAGGCCGCTTCTATTTACACCCCTAGCGAAAGACGACCGAGACGAACCAGATCTCAATGCATTTACATATGTACTACTGTAATATGCCATAGGCCATTTAATCAAACCCGTTTACTCCAGGAAAAGAGGAAGGAAACACAACTAAACTGCCGTGACCCAAGCCTATATGTGTTAATTCATTTAACACACGCCGAGTGCACACACAAGGGATAGAACGCGCATAAATGGTCACCAACGGTCCAACACGCTCGGGCCGACATGGCCCTCGCCTACAGATGCACGCTGGTCCACTACATCTACTGATGCACGCTGGTCCACTACATTCTACCACAGGATCAGGACCACGTACTAGTAAAGTACGCGGCGCGGCGCCCAACGGCACCCAATGTACCACAGTACTGTTACGAGGACAATAATGTCCCGGTAGGAGCCTAAACGTAAACCTGGGGACAACCGAGGCAAAAGACCTAATTTACGTCCGTAACTACAACGAATTGTTACGCGACGTAACACCTCCCCCCCCCACAAAGGTAGGGAGCCCTCTCCCTACGCACAGGGAGGAAAACAAGGGGTAGGAAACCTAATGCACCCAGCACACACTAACACAGTCGGCAGGCCATCCAAGATACAAAGCACCAATAGTTCACACGGTCTCCACCACCACGCCTGGAGGTGTAGGGTTAGCCAGCACCAAGCCTGGTGGTAGGTTCCCCTAACTGCCTGGAACAAAGTCCTTGCCGGGGGGAACGGCACTGGGCAGGACACACAGAGTAAACCAATCAGCACCAAGGACCAAGAACGACCAGTCAACTGGCCAGAACATGAGGGCGACTCTACATACCGGAGGGACAACACCCTCAGGTCGGGCCTAAGGCCCTCTATCTAATGGCCATCCGTCTGGTAGGTACCACGGGAGGCCAGCAGGACATCCAGGTAAGCCTGGTAGTGAGACACATCCTCAGCATTGTCGTGCCTATCTACAGTGAGGAAAACATCGGCCCACACGCCGTCAGGGAAAAGGCCCAGGAAGGCCCAGTAGTACCTATGCTGTGTAAGAACGACCTGGCCCCGGGCCCAGTCCAGGAAACCGCAGGCAAAGAGGCGTAGGAAAGGCTCTACCGCGATCAGGCAGAGAGCCCGAAGGAGCAGGCGATGATACCGGATCCGAGGGCGCATACCCGTCGGGAAAAACAGATCTACCAGGGGCTCCACGTTGGACGGCCACAACCGGATATGCCGAATCTCGCGGGAGCGCCACCGGCGGGCACACTGTCGCGACCCGAACGTCTCGAGGTAGTCGCTAGCCCGGGGAGGAGGATGACCCCGAGAGTCCAAACCCTGGCCCGGGATGGGCGCTGGACGACGGGCATCCCACTCTAGGATGGGCTGAAGGACGGTGCTGTACGTGGCACCCGGCACCGCAGGAAAATCTACCGTAAGAGCATCTGAGGCCATAATGCCCAGAGGCGGAGGGTAAGCCCACTGGAACCCGCCGTAGGTGTCCAAGTCATTGTGGCGCCGCGCCCAGCGGTACAGGACGCGCCGAACCAGGATCTCACCCTGGAACACCGGATCAGCCAAAATAACCATGTCGAAAGGAGGCCGATCAGTCTCAACTGGTAGGTTACGGTCCCGCGGCGCCCGACACACCTGGGAGAACCCGTAGGACATGGGCGAAATGGCCAGCTCGGCGGAGGCGCGCGGCAGGTCACACTGGCGGCAAGCGAGCGCAGACATACCATACCCGAAGACAGGCGTGTCGCGCGACTCCGGAGTCGCATGCACCACAGAAGGGGCCCGATCCCGATCGCCCTCTGACAACTCCCGAAGGGAATCGGCAGCGCGGGTGGCGCGCGGGTCAGAGCCACTGGACCGAACGACCGCAGCCAAAGACCGCGGGCCGAAGGGGCAGGGGCCGACGAAGGGGTAGGAACCGGCACAGGCGCAGAAGGTGCCGGTACAACAGGGGGCCGCGTCGGACCCGATGCCGCAGGGGGTCGCGACGGACCCGCCTCCGCAACTGGCGCGCCGGTCTCTGGGGGTGGAGCACCACCAGGCCACATGTTGAAAATAGGACCCGTGGGGACAGGCAATCCGGCATACGACTGGTTACCGTCCAAGCTCCAGTCAGGCACCGGGATCCTCTGCGGAGGACCGCCCTCCCAAAGCCTGGGAAGACCGCCCGGGTCGCTGAAGAAACCACGAACTGGCTGTGAGGGCGCAGCGGACGGCCCAGAGGGGGCGACGGCGGGCACAGCCGAAGGGGCTGAAGACTCGCGCCGAGGCGCGGGAACGTCGGCCGCAGGCACGGAGGCAACCGGAGGTGTCGGAGCCGCAGCAACCGAAGGGGTAGGGGGCGCCGGCGAAACCACAGGTGCCGAAGCAACCAAAGGGGTAGGGGGCGCGGACACCACAGACACCCCACCTGGCGTGGCCGGAGTCTGCGCTTGGGCCGCCAGGAAGGCCCCGAACGCCGTGGTCAGGGACTGGATCTGAGCCTGCATAGCCGAGACCGTCGCCGAAAGAGGATCAGGCAAACCCGAAGGGGTAGGCTCTACTGCAACATCCCGGGTCGACCGAGGGGACGACGGGACCGGAGAGGGAGGAACAGACGCCGAGGAGGCGGACGCAGCGCTCGAGGCAGAATAATCTGGCGTATAATGTACCTCGGCTGGGGCGCCCGAAGGGGCAGGACCACTAACCGCTAGTTCCGCCGACTGATCAGCTATCTCCATGAATTCTACGGCCCGTAAAAGGTCACAGGGGTTCTCATCTACCTCAGCATCACCCTCAGCCGGAAGCCAAGGGAACACCTCCCGTAGGCAGGTACGGCCCACATGGGTAGAGAGGTAGGAGAACACACGGCAGCACCGGAGAACCGCATCTATCTGTCCCAGGGCGGGACAGCTGGAACCACACCCCAACAAACAGTGTCCGGCATCGTCGAACCCGTGCAGGACAAGCTGGTGCGGCTCATCAGGGGAAGGACCATACCACGTGACCCCGAAGAGGGCCGCCCTGACTAAGCTCGCATGTTGGGCCTGAAGGGCCGGCTGCACAACGCCACCCGGGTAACTTGATCGCGACACCCAGCGGCCCGGAAGGGCCTCGAAATACAGCTCAGGGTCCGGTGGGGCGGGGACGGCAGCGAGCTCTCAGCCGGAGGGGTAGGCTCTGACATGACGGCTGCGGAGGGGAGGGGACAACCAACCACCCGTCGACAGCAGACATAACATAAGAGAGGAGAAGGCCTACAACTAGAGCTTGTGCAGGGTTTTATATTCCTGCAGCAGGCGACTACACCCATCTAGCTCACTCTCCGTATACCAAACCTTATCTACTTCACTACGAGCATACATCCACTTCACTTTATACTGACGCTGGGTACCGCGGCCCTTTTTGATATCTCTATGGGCCACGATGCTTTCTACTTCGTCTTCTACTTCCCCAGTGTCAGGGTTATGCTCTAAAGGGGCAGGCGCTAACTCCCTGCCAGCGAACGTACTAGGATGGTACAGTTTAAGCTGGCTCCTATGGAAGGTGTTTGAATGCGTTTGCCAAGAGGTAGGGATATCGACTTTATATAAGAAATTTCCTACCCTAGACAACACATGGAAGGGTCCTAAGAAGGCGGGCCTAAGTTTGACCTTCAGTTCTGCTTCAAACTTATGAGCAAAACGGCCAACACGGGGGCCTTCTACTAATACTAGATCTCCTATTTCTATCTCAGGTGCTCGTCTATCTAAGGAGGCACGCAACCTAGCAAGGTACTTAGCCTGAGCTTTTTGGTACCCTGAGATCGCGTGGTCATGAGCAGTTTTCATTCTATCTAGTAAGGACTGTACACCTTCTACAGTATCTCGGGACACATCATCCTTGTCCCGTAGAGGACTAGCTAAGAGAGAGGTAGGGGTAAGGGGCTGTCTACCAGTATCTAAGAAGAAGGGCGTATATCCATGCGCAGCTTGGGGACAATTGTTGAGGGAGAACTCTACCAAACATAAATAATCCTCCCAATCACTACCCGAGCCATTAACATAGTGCCTAAGCGCTTCTTCTACTATTAAGACGCTCTACTAAATGAGAGGAGGAGGAGTGGTAGGCAGTACCGTAGGTAACCTTGGTACCGATGGCAGCGAAAAACTGCTGCCAAAAATCTGAGGTAAATAATTTATCCTTATCACTAATAAACTGCCTACTCAATCCATGATATCTATATACATTATTGAGGTATAGGCGTGCGCAATCACGTGCGGTGAGTTCTAAAGGACACGGCACAAGATGGCACATACGAGTAAAACGATCTATGAACACAAGGATTTGGGCATTGCCCCTATCATTCTTTCTAAAAGGTCCTACAAAATCCATCATGATAGAATCCCAAGGCATGATGGGTCAGGCAAGGTCCTAGGTTCTGCTATCTGTCCTACATTATTGGGTTTCATTTCCTGGCAAGATTGACAAGTTCTAACATACTCATCTACATCCTTATAAAGGGAAGGCCAGTAATAAGAGCGGGCTACTAGGTCCCGTACCCGTTTACCACCCTGATGAGCAGCTAAGTCATGCAACTCAAAGAGCAAGGAGGAGCGACAGATAGGAGGGACATACAGGCGCCATTGAGGGGGAGAATCTGCTATCTGCACATATAAAAACCCACCTACAAATTTACAAGGGTGCTTGCCTAATTGTTGGGGATGTGCAGCAATGGCAGCTAATGCTTCCGGCTCAGTGGCCGTAAATCTACTAATAAGGCGTTCAAGATCAGAGGTAGGCATCGCTACAGAAGTATCCAGAACAGGTTTAAAGAGATCTCCTACCGCCTTGCCAAAGAGAAGGGGAGGTCCTAGAGGGACTACGTTTTCATAAGACTTTCCTGACCTAGTCGCTATATGGCTAAGCGGTATAGAAATTTTATTTTTCCCCTCCCCCCCCACCGAGGCCACAGGAAGGGCCTCACACGGGAGAGAGAGTCCTACGTGAGAAAGGAGATCAGGCATGCGAACAGCTGTATGAAAGAGGTAGGCATAGGATTCATCATCAGGTAGTTCACCATAAGGGGTTACACCCATAGTAGTAGGAACTAGAGTAGTATTGAGAACATCAAGGTCCTCGAAGAAGGAATAGTCTGCACGACGAGAGAGTGCATCTGGTACTATGTTATCTACACCCTTGACATACTGAAGTTTAAAAGGGGAAAACTGTGCTAAAAATTCCATCCAGCGCGCTTGCCGAGGGGTAAGGTTGGGTTGGGAGAGAAGATGGGTAAGGGGACGATGATCCGTTTGGATAACTAACCTATAAGGATCTAGCTCACAGGGTTCATTCAGGCAGACATCAAATTGAGCACCTTTAAGGAAGTGCTGCCACGCGTGGCAACAATACACCACAGCTAAGAGTTCCTGCTGGTGTACGGGATAGTTACGCTCCGCAGGGAGCATTGTCCTAGAGATATACTCAATTGGCTGTAAGCCCTGACCCTGATCCTGGAGAAGGACACCACCTATAGCTACTTTACTAGCATCTGTAGCCACAACAAAGGGTTTAGTAGTATCCGGTAGGATGAGTACAGGAGGGGAAAGGAGTAGGGATTTTAGGCACTGAAAAGCCGACTGACATTCACTACTCCAAACAAAGGGGATATCCTTCTTTAATAAATGATTAATAGGGGCTGCTATAGTTGCGAAACGCGGGATAAAACGCCTATAGTAAGAAGCAATTCCTAGGAAACTACGTACACCTTTAACGTCGGTAGGAGTAGGCCATTCCTGAATTGACTTAGTTTTATCCGGGTCGGTAGCGACCCCGGCATCTGACAGAACGTGCCCTAAAAATGGGACACTCCTACCCGAACGCACTTTAGCACGGCGCGCCCACAAAGAATTTTCAGCCATTATTTCTAATACTTTCTTTAAATCACGTAGGTGCGTTTCAAAATCAGGAGAGTAAATAAGAATATCATCTAAGTAAGCTTGAGCACAAGAACGGTCATGCTCAGATAAAGAAACAGAGGAGAAGGAAGGATCCTTTAGATCAGAGGACACCTGAGGAAGGTGAGAATTTCCCATAACAGGTCTAAGCACTTCATTCATTAACATTTGAAAAGAGGCAGGCGAGTTACAGAGTCCCATAGCCGCTACTCTAAACTGGTAATGACCAAAAGGGGTAGCAAAGGCGGTTTTATGGCAATCCTCAGGAGCTATCCGCAACTGCCAAAAACCATCCGCACAATCCAGTACTGTGAAACAAGTGGAACCTTTAACCTTATTAAATATATCATCAATACGAGGTAGAGGGTATTTAGACTTCACAGTAATATCATTCAACTTCCTATAATCAGTAACTAGGCGAAACTTGCCATTTGGCTTAGGAACTAACAGGACACCAGCTGAGTAGGGGGAGTTACTAGGCTCTATCAATCCTGCTTCTAATAATGACACTAAAATCTGTTTTAGTTCCTTTAATTCTGTAGGGCCCATTCTATACATCGGAGAGTGCGTAGGAACTGCACCGTCCTTGATAACTACACGGTGTAAAACAGAACGAGGAGGAGGATAAGAAGGAGTCTTTTCTTCAAATACTTTTGAGGAATCTATCACAGCCATGTATCTTACTATTTCATTTTCAGTAAATCCCACTCCTATTGTATCCACTGTATTTACATCTATATCCACACTATTATTAGTGATAGGTATCTCCTGTACTTCTAACTGAAGGAACATACATAATAGGTATCCATATTCCTTTAGTTCAGAACGCAATTCGTCATTGGACATTAATACTTCAGGTATAGGTCTCACAGGAGGATCAACAGGTGTAGGAGGAGTAATATCTACCAAGGATAAATTTTCTAATCTATAATGACGTTCGGTACCCAGTAAGAGCTATCTGGAAACCAAATGACCATGGTATCATAATTAATAGTAATCTTATTATCCTGGTGCCAATCTAATCCTAGTAATACATCAGCGGTAGTGATAGGGCCTATAGTGGCCGTCAGGTTGACAGTACGTCCTTGTATAACCATGGGAAGGGACACCGTACCCGGGGAATGACTGGTGCGACCATCAGCATAATGAACAGTGACGGGTTTGGTGTGAGGGGTAGGGACTAGTCCTAAACGCCTAACTAGGGCCTCGCTCACAAAGGAGCTAGCCGCACCGCTATCTACCAACACAGAGACATTCAAGAGTTCATCAGCATGCAGGAAGGGGTCTACAACAGTGTGAGGGACGGTTAAACCACCATTCAAGAACATAAGAGGACGCACACGTAGTGGTAGGGATGATTCAGCTCCTACAGAGGTTATAAAAACAGGCAGGCAAAAATTTTATCTGGGGTACTATCTAAGGACCTGTCCAGGTTACCCCCGGCTGACAGGCCTACTGTTCCCCCTCCCCCCCAAATCCATAGGAACTAACCCCGAAGAAGACCCTGGCGGAAAAGCCACTGCTGGAGGGTCACGAGGGATTGAAGAGGGTGCGGGAGCCTGATTATCATAGGGGAACCCTGGGGATCCTGTCTGCACAGCATTCAGCCTACTAGGGGTAGCTGAAGGAATGCGTCCTGAAGTGGGACGAATAGGAGCACGCTGAGGGGTACGAGGAGGGCGAGCGTCGGGATGAGGGGGAGCACCCGAAAGGAACTTGGGGCACTCACGTTTAAGATGACCTACTTCCTTACAATGATAGCAGGTGATATGAGAGACATCCAGAGCTGAAAGGTCAGTCACACAGATATCTAATTCTTCTACATAGGAGTTCTCCTCCTCAGGGGTAAGGCTAATATTATTAATACGGGAACGGGTAGGAAGAGAAGGGTGGAGAAGAAATCTGCTACTCGTAAAAGATGCTGGCGCACATGCTTGAGGGGCAGGTCAGTAAAACGGTAGGCAGAGAACTGGCGCTTGACTTCACGCAATAAGGGTCTACTGAGGCCCTGAAGGAAGCGGCACGTACTTCTGCACCCGACAAATCCCTAATTCGTACCATCTGAGCATCAAACTCTTTCATATATTCTTTGAAGGACTTGGTACCCTGCTGCAAGGTGCCAAAGGATAATCTATCCTGCCAATCTGCATCGGGAGGGACTAAATGGTTCTCTAAACGCTTGAACAATTCTGCTACAGAGTTTGGGTAGGCATGAGAGGCAAGAGACTCACACTGGATGAGGTTAGCAAGTTCAGGAGTAATGCAGGTAGTAAGATAATGAGGAACTAGTACAGCATCAGAGAGGCGCCACCTATTGTGGTTCTGCCAGGACTCTGTGTTCTGGGTGAGCAACATAATGAAAGGTGAAAAACTGTTGAGGGGTAGACTTGACATCCAGCTTAGGAAGGTTGGCAAAGAGGGGAAGAGCAGGAGGCTTAGGGGGATTAGAAGAATCAGTTTTTCCCATAGGGCCACTATCTTCCACTGCTACATAAGCGGGATAGAAGGAAGGGATAGGAAAAGTCTTGGGTAGGGGTCTAGAGGGAGCCACCGTTTCAGGATGGTGCCCATAGGAGAAGGGAACAGTATATTGCTCACGAAGAGAGGAATAGGCAAAATGATCATAATTCCTATCATCTAGGGGCATGGTACTGAAATCATTATTAACTTCTAAATCAGCCACACGGGTAGGGACCTGGGCAGCCTCATAGGCCGTCTCAGGGTAGGACCAGGAAGCAGGTGGGTAAAAGGGAACTGCACTAGGGCGCCCAGAAGGGCCGACAGGGGCCGAGGTACGACCCGTGTTAATAGCAGGCATTGAAGGCACAGGGTGGGAAGGAGGCCTAGAAGCATTGTTAGTGTGTGAGGACCTGCTGGAGGGGTGAGCCAAGGTTGCAGAAGGGGCAGGGGCCTGGTTCACAACAAAAGAAGGTTCATCACTAAATCTGACTTGGGAAATACGTTGTTCATAGGTAGGTGGGGTAATTGAGGGACGACGGCGACCACCAGCAACAGGAGAAGGAGGTGAGGTACGCAGAATACCTTGAGGGTGAGATGGTGTACCGTTTCCAAGGAGTCCCGTCGGTTACCACGAGTATTGTCATTGTTAGTGTTATTAGTATTATTATTATTATTATTATTATTGGTAGGTATAGGCGACATATCTCCACCCACTGGATCCATCTTTAATTACGTAAAGGAATAGGAATCTAGAAGAAAGCAACAAAGGAAAAAGGAAAAACCTTGAAGGTATGCAGCAGGAACAAAATTAAAATCAATCCTTTTTAACAACAGTAATGGATAGGGAACCAAACTCCTAAGTGAGAGGAGTATCTGAAGCAGATGCAGATGCAGCCCGTTTAGGGGGAGAAGAAGGAGGGGTAGCAAAGACTAGAGCTTCTACAGGAGGACGACCATGAGGAATAGGGCGTACATGAAGGCCTAAATCTGTTTGGCTATGATCTATAAGGAACTGCTGAGCTTCTTCGAAGGACATAAATTTCTTGTACCTAATTACGTTGTATACACGATTCTGAACGATCTTCCTAGCGTCGGACCAAGAAAGGAAAATGGAGGACCATTGAGGCGTAATCACTACGTAATATTTAGCTAGACTATTATCGCTAGAAGAATGGGAAGGAGCAGTAAAAGATCGCCGTTGGCTCATGGTAACGCACCTTGTTGTTCTTGAGTAGTCACGATAGGAGTGGAAGGGGTAGGAGTCGACTTAGCTGGGTTATCTGGATCACCGAAATGACGAGGGCGGCAATGGTCCAGCGCTCGTAGTCCTAAAGTCAGCGACCCAGTGACTTTCTGCGAGTGCGGCCGTCTAATGTACAGCAGCACGAAGGAAAAGGTGGAACCTACCCAGACGCTAATCGTCTCACTAACACCGAACCGAAAACATCACCTATCTACGACAGTGAACCACTTTTCTAAGGAAAACAAGACGAGGAAAAGGAACTATCTAGAAAAGGATTTTCCGCTTCGAGCAGGTCTATCTTCTAGGCAGGGCGTGTCCTGAATCAGGCAGCACTACCCCCCCAGCTCGCAGGCGACCCGCCCATTACCTGTCAAGTAGGTGTCGTCTTCATTTTCCCAGCCGCGGAAGGGTTGATTCAATGACGTATGTTGCAAAGGATCGTCGTCTCGCTCTCTATCTAAACTACCTCCGAGTCCATTGTTACGCCGCAAGCCTCGGCCGCCACCTCTACCTCTACCGGTCCTGATACTACCTAAACTAGTGAGGCCGCTTCTATTTACACCCCTAGCGAAAGACGACCGAGACGAACCAGATCTCAATGCATTTACATATGTACTACTGTAATATGCCATAGGCCATTTAATCAAACCCGTTTACTCCAGGAAAAGAGGAAGGAAACACAACTAAACTGCCGTGACCCAAGCCTATATGTGTTAATTCATTTAACACACGCCGAGTGCACACACAAGGGATAGAACGCGCATAAATGGTCACCAACGGTCCAACACGCTCGGGCCGACATGGCCCTCGCCTACAGATGCACGCTGGTCCACTACATCTACTGATGCACGCTGGTCCACTACATTCTACCACAGGATCAGGACCACTAGTAAAGTACGCGGCGCGGCGCCCAACGGCACCCAATGTACCACAGTACTGTTACGAGGACAATAATGTCCCGGTAGGAGCCTAAACGTAAACCTGGGGACAACCGAGGCAAAAGACCTAATTTACGTCCGTAACTACAACGAATTGTTACGCGACGTAACATCAAACTACCCGACAGGTCGGGTAGTTTACGGACTATGGGTTAAATTGGTCGACGTTGGGGGGGGGGGGGGGGAGGGGGGAGAGGGGGGAGGGGGGCAAGCCTTCTTTCCCCCCCCCCCCCCCCCCCCCCCCCCCTGGCCCCCCGGGGATGGCAACGAATGGTGGTGGGGGATGGGGTCTGACCCGGGGGGTTCGGGACCGTGGCTGGGCGGGGGGGGGGAGGGGGTGCTAGACCCCCCCCCTCTCGGGCGTTATCTCCGGGACTGTCGCAAATATGCTGCTAATAATCGAGAGATTCCGGAGTCTTTTGCCCTTCCGATTGCGCTATGCTGACATCTAGCGGTTACAACGGTTTTAACTGGAAACGGCCACCAAACTAAGCGCAATCCCACCAAACTAATGCGCTAGTCTTAGGGCAGGGAATCTGCGCTTAACGTTACGGCGATCTACCGCTGAGGCCGTTTTCATATGAAACCGTGGGCGTAACCGTAGCGCAATGCAAGGGCAAATGGCTCGGGAATCTCTCGACTTGTCAGTTCACAGCTGCACCAAAGTTATAGTTGGAAGGCCGACCGCCACACGTGGCCAAGTGCAACTTTAATTCTAAGTCACACATTTGCCGAGTCAACGGAAGTTTCGAAAGGTCAAAACGCGGCTTCATGTAAAAACATTGCACGAATCACTGCGGCGTAAAAGATTTGGTACCCACCAACAGGCCTGGCCTTTCATCAATCAGGCGCAAGTTAATGATTGCTACCGATTCCCCGCCACCCATTTGTGGGCTCTGGACGCCCCAGGCAGTGAACCGACGAAAACGCACAACCCGGGGGCGCGCGTGCTGGTCATCGGTCTCGCGCGTCACGTTCATTTCTCGACTTTGACCAGTATACCACCAGTGCAACGGGTGCACTCCGCCGTGCCTTGCCGACCATTAATTAAAGAAAAGAAAACGCATTTAGGTAATTCTAAGGTTCATTTAGCGTTTTCATAATTGTATGCTGAAGACTTCCCAGTAAATGGGTGACACTCCCATTTCCCCCAACAACGCTGTCATTACATCTCCGCGAGTTCCATCCTGACATGGACATTTGGAACGCACGCATGGGGCAGGTCGACCTTCAAGAGGCATACCTCGCTTTAAAAGTTGAGAACAAGAGGCTTAGCAAAGAGATTGCGCACTTACGTCAGCAGCTAACCACCAGTTGCAGCTGTCGAACTGACAGCTCGACGTTCCTGCATGCTGCGCAAATTGTGCCATATTCCTGTCACCCGCCTGCTGACACTAGCGCCGAAATTATTCATAGCTCTAACCACACCAGCTCGTCATTCTTGGAAAGGAGGTCAAATTCTGAGGTTTTCTACGATTCAAAACCAAATGCGCGAGATCGAAAGACGCATACCAGCGACCTTGTCCTTAAGAAGGAATGGATCAAGCTAGTTGAGGCGATTCTTGGATACAACGAGAATGAGGTGGACGTGGGCGAGAAGGCATGCAAGCAGGTAAACTGGACTGACATTGACCTACGGAAGCAAAGGCATGATATCAAGCTTTTATGTCCTTTACTACCATCAGACCGTGGCACTCTTATTGCGTATGCCTGGAGTGATATGGACAGAAAATCGAAACAGTTGTTCTCAGGTCCATCGTGCAGCTGTTCAGCTGTGTAGGGCTCTTGTACGCCGCGCTAAGGCGCTTCACATTTTACCGGTCCCGGAGGGGGGACCTTAGCCATCGTTTTCCGTGTTTGTTGGTCAGCGTAAGCCCTCGTTGAGCCCACAACTTTTTATGTTTTTGGTTCAATGCACCTCCTTGAATCGCATCAAATTGGCCACTTATAAATGCTATTGAATCCTCACGCCGTAATACGTGGCCTGCGGCTCCAGGTGGCGCAGGCAACGACCCTGCATGACGTGAGCGCTCTGCAGGCAGACCATCTGGCCATGCCTTCGCCCATGTGCTACTCCAAGTATCACGCCGGCGTGCAGGCATGCCGCGACGTGCACTGTGGGTGGGCCCAGGATGGCGCCTGCCCAGTCGAGGGAGATGCCGAGGTATGCACCATCCTGATGCCCCTGTGGGGGCCAGGATGCCCTCATGTTCATGTTGCAGATTTAGGCAATGCCGAACCACTGCCTAGGCTGCGTGAGTGCGGCCGCTCGTAGCCAGGGGTGGGATCTCATCGTTGTCCGGCTTCTATTTTTTGTGACATCGGGCCAGCAGCATCTCCCATAGCTGCTCTGTAGGGTATGCATGACTACCACCCTTGGGTGGTGGGAATCGAGCCTGGTTGTCCCCTCATGTCACCACCTTGTACACCTGATCCTGTCCAGAAGTGGCTGGCTGACTGCATGCCCATACTACCCCACAATGAAACTCTGGGAAGCAAACTTCTTGATTGGCATCCATGACTTCCCAGCGAGTCAAAGTACCCAGCCATGATGTAAACTAGTTGCTTCAAGCAGAACCCTCCATGGAGGCCAGGATTCTTTTTGAGTCAGTCGACCAATGGATCTTTGGCGGCCACGCGCACTTTTCCCCTCACAACCCCCTCGTTTCCATCTCGCGCTGTTCCTCCAATCCCTGAACTCAAAACACGTGATGTAGCACCATCCGCAGGGCGTTCCACCGTGTGAACGGGCCGGCCCGCCCGAACTGGTCGTGGTCCAAACGCGGAAGCCGAGAGACCTGGTGGCGCTGAAGAGGCCCCTGTGGGAGCCGGAGGACATCTGCATGCTCCAGAAGCTGGAGCGGGAGCTGCACGCGATGCTGGCCATCTCGCAGAGCGCGCAAAAGGCCAAGAGCGCGTTTCTCGCCAAGTGGGTGCCAGAATCATTGGGTGGCACCAGCCACCTATGCAATTACATATCCAATTAGATGTTCAGTTGCCTGTTTAGTTATTATGTGGGCACGTAGGGCCAACTTTGTGTCACGATATTCGCTATTCTAGGACTAGCTGTGCTGGCCACACGGATTTTCGTCGATATCTGGCAACAAGCTACGGGCATGGCTGCCTTTGAGTATGTTTTGCCAACAAAAGCACTTGGTAAACATTCTTTTTTGCACGAAAGCAGCATCTCTTGTGCTCGCACAAGGTCGGCATGCCCTTCCTTCACTCCCACTCCCTAATACTAATAGCCTTATCCTATTTGTGGTACACTCCCTAATACTGATAGCCGTATCCTATTTGTGTTACGATCCCTAATACTAATAGCCTTATCGTATTTGTGGCACACTCCCTAATACTAATAGCCGTATACTATTTGTGTTACGATCCCTAATACTAATAGCCGTATCCTATTTGTGTTACGATCCCTAATACTAATAGCCGTATCCTATTTGTGTTACGATCCCTAATACTAATAGCCGTATCCTATTTGTGTTACACTCCCCAATACTAATAGCCGTATCCTATTTGTGTTACACTGCCCGATGATGTGCTCTGCAGCATCTTGCAGTGGGTTTGCATGTCCTCTCCCTCACCCCATATCTGCTCCTACATGTTCAACTGTCCCCGTGGGCACCCAATATCTGCTCCTACATGTTCAACTGTCCCCGTGGGCCCCGCAGCATCTCGCACGAGATCCGCACGCCCATGGTTGGGATTCTGGGAGCCGGCACACTGCTGCTGGACACGCCCCTCAACGGCGAGCAAGCTGAGCTGGCGGGAATGATGGTAGAGAGCTCCAAGCTGCTGCTGTCGATCGTCAACGACATCTTGGACGTGAGCAAAATCGACGAGGGGCAGCTGCGGATCGAGATGATTCCGACCGACGTTAATGCCATCCTGTCGCACGCGAACAGGCTGTTTGCGCCCAAGGCGAGGGAGAAGGGGATCGAGCTGCATGTTGCCATGGTGGAGGAGGAGCGGCGGTGGATCTTGTCCGACCCGACGCGCCTGCGGCAGATCCTGCTCAACCTGTACGTGACAAGGCACACTGGCAGGACACCCCTGCCTTTGGGTTGGGGAAGACAGTTGCCTTATGAGCACCGATGTGTCAGCTACTTTAGGAGTCAGATGTAGCCGAACCTGGAACCTTGAATATGATGTATAGCCAAAGTCATGTCAAGGCGAGGAGAAGGGGGTGGGATGCGTTGGGCAGGTCAAGGGTCACCTCACAAGACAGGTCATCTCACAAATAGAAGTAGTGACCTGCATGCATCATGCTCTCTACACAGGTGCAAGTGCCCGGGGCTCTGGATTTTTCGCTTTGCACCAGGTGACAAGTGTTCCCCACTGCCCTGGTAGCTAGCAACTCAGTTTGGACCCCCCGCCTGCCCCTTGCATTTCCTTTCTTATGTAAACATTTGTTATCCAGAAATCTTGTTTACGCTTCGGTTCCTGACTGTCCGGGCGTTGAGCGCTGTGTTTGACTGGATTCATAGCCCTTGATTGAACGAGGAACATCGAACCACTGACGTCCGCACACATGCCTATCTGCTCCGTTGTGCACGAACCACTGCCATGAGCCATGCCAGTGTGGGCAACGCCGTCAAGTTCACCCACAAGGGCAAGGTCACTGTGACGACTACGCTGTGCCGCCCGGCTGCTGGCCCCTGCCAATGCAGCCCCTCCTGCGTGGCTAGTATGGACACGGATGCCAGTGTCACCGTGAGGGACGGGGATGGGGAGCCACACGCTGCCACCTGTCCCTGCGCGTGCTCAGACACGTGGGCGCTGCGTGTGGATATCCAGGACACCGGCATCGGCATGTCGCCGCTTATGGTCACGCGCGTGTTCGACCGGTTCCACCAGGCAGACAGCAGCTCGACGCGGCTGTACGGCGGGTCGGGTGAGTGAAGGGGGGGAAATGGGCCAGCTGTGCACACGGCTGTACGGCGGGTCGGGTGAGTGAAGGGGGGGAAATGGGCCAGCTGTGCACACGGCTGTACGGCAGGTCGGGTGAGTGAAGGGGGGGAAATGGGCCAGCTGTGCACACGGCTGTACGGCAGGTCGGGTGAATGAAGGGTGGAAAATGGCCCAGCTGTGCACACGGCTGTACGGCAGGTCGGGTGAGTGAAGGGGGGGAAATGGGCCAGCTGTGCACACGGCTGTACGGCAGGTCGGGTGAATGAAGGGTGGAAAATGGCCCAGCTGTGCACACGGCTGTACGGCAGGTCGGGTGAGTGAAGGGGGGGAAATGGGCCAGCTGTGCACACGGCTGTACGGCAGGTCGGGTGAGTGAAGGGGGGAAAATGGGCCAGCTGTGCACACGGCTGTACGGTGGGTCAGGTGAAGGAAGGGGGTAAAATGGGCCAGCTGTGCACACGGCTGTACGGTGGGTCGGGTGAGTGAAGGTGGAGTAAAGGGCCAGCTGTGCACACGGCTGTTGGGGTCAGGAAGCTGAAGCAATTGATGAGTGTTGGGCAAGTCGGCGATGCGGGTGAGGAAAGCACGAGTTGTGCGTGAGATGTGCATGAGGCTGTACGGCGGCTCATGGGAGTGGCATGTGCAAGTGGGTAGCGATGTGGTGGACTGTGGACCATCTTCTGCACGAGGATGCGTTCGCGCGGAGTTGGTGTGGAACTGGGGCTGATGGTCTTCACAGACGGCAGCGGTGGAGTGCTACTGAACAGTTTGATTGTAAGGCTCTGAAATCGGGTGCTGCCTAGTGCCGATTCCCAGTAACAAGATACTTGATCGTCTGTGTTAGTGCACCACTCACGTCGTGGCGTGCTGAAGTGGGTGATAGTACAATGTGGAGGCCTGCCATGCCTGATTCAATTTTTAATATAAAGAAGGAACCCTAATGAACAAATGTGAAGACAGGGGATGAAGGGTCACCGCCGTGGTGTGTGAGTGTTTGTGTTTGTGCGTTCGTGTATGTGTGTGTTTGTGTTTGTGTTTGTGTTTGTGTTTGTGTTTGTGTTTGTGTTTGTGTTTGTGTTTGTGTTTGTGTTTGTGTTTGTGTTTGTGTTTGTGTTTGTGTTTGTGTTTGTGTTTGTGTTTGTGTTTGTGTTTGTGTTTGTGTTTGTGTTTGTGTTTGTGTTTGTGTTTGTGTTTGTGTTTGTGTTTGTGTTTGTGTTTGTGTTTGTGTTTGTGTTTGTGTTTGTGTTTGTGTTTGTGTTTGTGTTTGTGTTTGTGTTTGTGTTTGTGTTTGTGTTTGTGTTTGTGTTTGTGTTTGTGTTTGTGTTTGTGTTTGTGTTTGTGTTTGTGTTTGTGTTTGTGTTTGTGTTTGTGTTTGTGTTTGTGTTTGTGTTTGTGTTTGTGTTTGTGTTTGTGTTTGTGTTTGTGTTTGTGTTTGTGTTTGTGTTTGTGTTTGTGTTTGTGTTTGTGTTTGTGTTTGTGTTTGTGTTTGTGTTTGTGTTTGTGTTTGTGTTTGTGTTTGTGTTTGTGTTTGTGTTTGTGTTTGTGTTTGTGTTTGTGTTTGTGTTTGTGTTTGTGTTTGTGTTTGTGTTTGTGTTTGTGTTTGTGTTTGTGTTTGTGTTTGTGTTTGTGTTTGTGCGTTCGTGTATGTTTGTGTTTGTGTTTGTGTTTGTGTTTGTGTTTGTGTTTGTGTTTGTGTTTGTGTTTGTGTTTGTGTTTGTGTTTGTGTTTGTGTTTGTGTTTGTGTTTGTGTTTGTGTTTGTGTTTGTGTTTGTGTTTGTGTTTGTGTTTGTGTTTGTGTTTGTGTTTGTGTTTGTGTTTGTGTTTGTGTTTGTGTTTGTGTTTGTGTTTGTGTTTGTGTTTGTGTTTGTGTTTGTGTTTGTGTTTGTGTTTGTGTTTGTGTTTGTGTTTGTGTTTGTGTTTGTGTTTGTGTTTGTGTTTGTGTTTGTGTTTGTGTTTGTGTTTGTGTTTGTGTTTGTGTTTGTGTTTGTGTTTGTGTTTGTGTTTGTGTTTGTGTTTGTGTTTGTGTTTGTGTTTGTGTTTGTGTTTGTGTTTGTGTTTGTGTTTGTGTTTGTGTTTGTGTTTGTGTTTGTGTTTGTGTTTGTGTTTGTGTTTGTGTTTGTGTTTGTGTTTGTGTTTGTGTTTGTGTTTGTGTTTGTGTTTGTGTTTGTGTTTGTGTTTGTGTTTGTGTTTGTGTTTGTGTTTGTGTTTGTGTTTGTGTTTGTGTGCAAGTGCTGTTGATGGACACAAGCCCCGCCTGCCACTCGGCACGCCAGTGCCCACTCCATCTGCACAGGGCTTTGTACTCCCTCCAGGGAGGAGCTGAGACACGCCATAGGCGCTCTTTTTTTTTCAAGATATTTCAATACTTATACCAGTCACGCAGCCCTCGGTACCATACCCGTCATGAAGGCCTCGGTACGATGGTTTGCAAAGAGCTGAGAAGAAGTAAGTGCTCCCTCTCTGTCATGAATTCTTATTTCCTGCGCCTGTCATCCAGGCCTGGGCACCACCATCAGCAAAGAGCTGGCCAAGCGCATGGGGGGGGATGTGACCGTAGACTCCGAGGAAGGCAAGGGCAGCACGTTTACGGTGCACCTGCCGGTGAAGATGGTGGTGCCACCCCCGCCCCCTGCCAGCATGATGGCGGAACCTGTCATGCCCACCAGCCCTCGCACGCCCGAGTACGACGCACCCAAGAGTTATGGGCTGACCGCCATTCTTGCCGAGGTGAGCAGGTGGAGCTAGCTTCTTAGGGCTGTGTATTGTGGCTGTGTAATCTACCTCCGCAGCCATGGAGTATATCTTTTCCATGTGCCCTTGGTTGCTGAACTTAAACAGTGTCTCGTAGGTCAGCAGATTGTTGCTATCCACCGTCACATTTGGGCAGGTGGGCCTATGTCGGCCGTCAGGTAGTTCCTTCATCGCGTGTTATTTGTACCTGCAGGGATGCGATGAGGGCACTGGCTGAATATGAGGCCGACCTTCAACACGTAGGATGCCTTCAACCCTTAGGGACCTTTCCTGTGTGGGAGAGCGGCCATTTGCAATAATTAATTGTGCGCATGTAAATTCGATGGCTCTGTCATGGAGAGGCCATATGGACCTAATCGTTGCAGCTGCTACGGGCTTGACAGGGCTGGGCATGTTGGTGCAAGGATATCGCTGAGAGGGGGGGATATGAGGACCATCCCGTGGTTGCGGAGGGAGGTTGGAGAAAGGGGCTGGCAGGACGGGCCATACGCTGCAGCCTCGTACGCCCGTGGCATGTTGACTTTAAGCCCTACAGAGTGCATCCTCCCTCGCTGCTTGCCTTGGCATCTTTCATATGCCAGGCCACCATGCCTCGGATGTATCGGCGACCATACGTATAGCGCATACATAGTGCCTCGGATGTATCCGCGACCATACATATAGCGCATACATAGTGCCAGACTGACACTGGTGCAATCATGCCCCATAGCACCCGTGCCATCATGCACCACGACAACGAACATGCGCAGTGTCCGCGTAGCACAGACTAGCAGCGCACCGGAAGTGCCTCACGCGCCCTTGCCCACCTGTTCTTGTCTTCAATGTGCCTCGTTCCTGGCAGGACAACAACCTTAACCGCTGCATCATGGCCCGCCTGTTGCGCACGCTCGGCATCAAGGTGGTCGCCGCCTGCAACGGGCAGGTGGTGCTGGACCTGGTGAACAGCGGGGTGGAGCACCACCTCATATTCATGGTACGCCATCATTCCTATCTGTCGATAATCGTGCTCGAAAGAGCCTTCACCTATGGTTGCTGTTTTCATCGGGTGCTGATTACACCAGGTTTTCATAAATATGTAGCGCACACCTCCTTAGATCTTTGTGGAGAGGCGTTGTGCTCAGACCTTGGTGAACAGACTGTCTGTTGGACTCCGAAGTAGTTTTGAGTTAGCATTACGAGCGCTGTAGCGTGCTGGAGGTCCCGTCTGCGGCCCTGCAGAGGGCATCCCTGCACATAGCGCTAATGAACCGGCCCTTCAACACGGGAGGTCAGCTGCGCAGAGCGTAGATGGACATTGTTTTTTAGCAACACGGTAAGAGGGATTTGCTTGGCATCATGTCAGCGCTGAAAGCCTCAAACACACATACGCGCTCACACTCGCACACACTCGCACACACACGCACGCACATACATACATACATACATACATACATACATACATACATACATACATACATACATACATACATACATACATACATACATACATACATACATACATACATACATACATACATACATACATACATACATACATACATACATACATACATACATACATACATACATACATACATACATACATACATACATACATACATACATACATACATACATACATACATACATACATACATACATACATACATACATACATACATACATACATACATACATACATACATACATACATACATACATACATACATACATACATACATACATACATACATACATACATACATACATACATACATACATACATACATACATACATACATACATACATACATACATACATACATACATACATACATACATACATACATACATACATATATACATACATACATACATACATACATACATACATACATACATACATACATACATACATACATACATACACACGCACACAACCACACAACCACACAACCACACAACCACACAACCACACACATACACACGGCCTCCCACGACCACACAACCACACACACACACACATACACACACACACACACACACACCTATACCCCGGCCATGCCCCACATTCAACACCACCACCCATCCCGCAGGACATCCAAATGCCCGTGTGCGATGGCGTCGCCGCCACCAAGGCGTTGCGGGCGCAGGGCTACGCGCGGCCCATCGTGGCGCTGACTGCCAACGTGATGGAGTGCGACCTCCAGCGCTACCTGGCCGCGGGCATGAACGACACGCTGCCCAAGCCGTGCACGCGCGCACAGATATGCCAGCAAGTGGATCGGTTGATGCTCAGCAATGCCTTGGGCAGCGGCCCTGACGGGGCGGCAGCAATGACCGCAGCGGCAGTGGCAGCGGCGGCGATGGCACCAGCAACTGTGACAGCGGAAGAAACAACAGTGCCAGTGACGGCAGCAGCCAGCAGGCCTGCCGATATCGTGCCCCACACACCTTTGCCGTGCTCCGTAGCGAAAGGGGCTATCTTGATCCCCTTGCCCGACCCGGAGTGTGTGCGCATGGTGAAGCGCAGGAGCATGGCAGACCTCGCGGGCATGGATGGCCATGGACCCAACCGGAGAGTGGCCAGCTGTACCAGCCTGGACGTGATGGTGTGAGCGTTTCTTCACGGGGGCACGTCGATTAGCCCGTGCCTGCGTTGTAACGACCAGAAACATGTTTCAAGCCTGTGAATTTCAGGGTTAGTTTATTCATTGGCGCTGCTGTTACAAGAACAGCAGGCTGCCTTGGCTCAGTTTACGCCACTAGCATTTTTAAAGTATTGTCCAACTGTAGTGCTGATTTTATGTTGTTATATAGTTTATTTAGTTTCTTACTTTATTTTCTTTTCTCGTTTTCTAGTTCCCTTTGCATGTGGTATAAATTATGCCTGCGCCACCATGCATGTATGACAATTTAGTTGCATACAGCAGTGCGCATGGCTAGCTCGGCATCACAATTGTGATGGCGGCCGAAGGGCAACCACTTAGTCATCTCTGTGCTGGTGCATGACACAGAGGCACAACGAGTTGCAGGCCTGCTCTTGCATCAATGCTTGCTGGGAGCATTAAATGGGTTTGCGATGAGTCAGGCGGCGCCTCGTCATTTTATCTATGAGCTTTGTGCTTAGCTTATAGAAGTATCAAAACATTGAAACCGCTGCCCCATTGGGCATTAGTTAAGGGATCGGGGGCCACATTAGGATGGATGATGGATCTGAAGCTAGCAGATAGTTTTCCCGGGCTTTAAATGTACACAGCCAGGCCAATTAGTTACCAGTGATGTAGAAACAGGCCATTGATGTCCAGTTAGCTCTTGGTAAATACATGTGCGATTTGCGTTTAATAATATCTCAATACTACTAATTTGTTTTTATGGAATGATTTTCAGCTCTTGCTGGGACGGTGGGACCCAGCCATGCACATGCCTGCTGCTTTTTTTTTTGATTGGCTACGCTGGCCTCAGGAGCCTCCTGCATGAGCGCAGACGGGCAGCCACAGCAGCTGCAGCATTCCCGCACAGCAGCACCTCCCCCAGCACGGACTCCATCCGAGCTGCAGTGGCGGAGCAGCTGGCGCCGATGGCTGAGCAGCTCGCCGCCCTGAACGCGCCTGACGGCCCACTCAACACTCTCTCGGCCAAGGTCAACAACATTGAAGCCAGAGTCGCCAGCCTCAGTTTACTGCTTTACACAAGAGCACATCAATTGCCACCAAAGTTTCCGAGGCCACAGCCACTGTGACCACCCGCCTTAACCAGGTGGAAGGCCGAGTCGGCCATGGCACCGTGAAACTTGAGGCAGTTGCTGCCAAGGTAGACGCCCTGGCCACGCAGGTCCCCGAGATCGCCGAGCGAACGGCCACCATCGCCGCCCAACCTGCTGGTAGGGCTAGCGATGACCCCTCGACTCGCGCCTCCTGGGCGGACCTGCTCAAGAGGCTGCCAGGCATCCTCTACCACGACCGCCATCACCACCAAGCTCCAGGAGCTGGAAGACACGCGCCGCGAAGCCGCTGACCGCGACCATCGCCGCTGCCGGGTCATCCTCAGGCGCTTCGACATGCCGCCGGAGGAGACCCCAGACTCTCTTCTCGACGAGCTGAAGAAACAGCTCTTGGCGTGCATGCAGCTGCCAGGTGCGATACTGCAGGGCGCCTACCGCCTGCCCCATCCACGGGCCAAGGCTGGGCCCCCTCCAGTGGTCCTCACCTTCAGCGACATCACAGCCCGAGTTCGGTTCCTCTCTCGCCGCAAGAAGCTGGTGGACACCTCCTGGTCGCTTGACGACGACCTGACGCCAGCCCAGCAGCAGCAACGCCGCGATCAGTGGCCCGACTACATCCGCCACAAGACCAACCCCGAGAAGCCCCAAGTGTACTGGCGGGGCGGGGACCTCTATGTCAACAAGAAACTGTGGAAGCCCCCCCGGGCTTCCCCGGGATAGAGCACTCCAGCTAGTTGTCTAGATGGGGGCAATCGATTATGGGATAGCTTAGGCATTACTACAGCACTTGAAACGATATTAGCGCACAGCGTTATAGTACCTTCAATTAGCTCTGGCACCTTGTGGCCATCAGCTTGCTTGCGCCTTAATTAGCCGACGACTTGAGCCCACCTCACCTTTGTAGCATAAGCTATGCGTCAGCCTGCCTATGGTATTGCACTGGTTGTATTGCACCCACAGTGTTGCGCCCCGGCACCATGCCGTGGAGAGAGCGCTCTGTGGCCTGCCCACCTGCGGCAGTGAGAGAAGCTAGGGCACCCTCCCCCCTTCTCGCTGTGTATCTAGGGTTGAAGGTTCCTTTACTCTGTATTGGCACCCACGTGACGCAGTCACGTGCTTATTAATTAATTAATGCCTGCTGCTGTGCGGGCATGATCGAAATCAAATCAATCCTTAAATTATAAATTAAAATATGAATCACATGACCCCGTTGGAAGTAAGTAAGTACTTGCGTGTCATGCGCAAAGGCATACCACGGAGTACTATGCTGATCTCATTTGCATACTATGCTGCTCATATGTCCGCAATGAGGACCTGTACCAGGGCATGCCATAAATCACCAGCACCATTAAGCAGCGGCGCCTGCAGCTCGTAGGGCACCTAGCTCGCGCACCAACCAGGTAGACACCTCACGTGGCCCCCCCGCAGGACTGCGACCAGCTCAGCCTGGCCGGCACCTCAGGGCCTGACGTGGGCCGGGCCCCCTAAAGTTAGACGCCGCAAGGCCCGCACCTTCAAAGAACAGCTAGTAGAGGACATGGGGGGCCTAGGCCTCTCCATGATTTGGAAGAAGATGCTGGACAAGGCCAAGTGGGCCCAGGTCATAGAGGACAACGAGCCCCGCCCCCCGCTGTGGGGAAGCGCCCGCGTGTGCAAGCCCGTGGGAGGCACGCCAGACAGCTTCCCGGCCTAGGGCAGCGTGCGGCTGTCTAGATAGATGTTGTAGTTAGAATGCTGTTAGATAGATGTCGTAGGTAGCTGATGTAGATAGATTAGACCGGTAGGACTGTTTGCACCCATCCATCCATCCATCGGGGTTAATGCTCCGTGACTCCCCATGCAACGGGAGCACGAGTCTAATTATAATTTATTAATTAATGGGGGGGCTAGGCCTCTCGATCTGTGATTTGGAAAAAGATGATGCGAGGTCCTTGACCATCTGCTGCATGAGCATCTGCCTTCTCAGCCTGCTCGTAGGCGGCCCGCAGAGCTGCTTGCAGGGCGTCCCCAACATCTACTGCTCCAATTTTGGTACTTTTGAAATTCCATGCCTGGAGCGCAAAGTTTGCAATATATGTGCCGTTTGTAGCTCTAGCTCTATAATAACCTGACCAACCCCGCATTCCTCAAAGTAGCACTTGTTGCCTATTCTCAAATGTTATGCGAATCACATGATTAGGATCTGCTTCACGATTGCTATTGCTCGAGATTCAATTAAGAATGATTGAGATCAATAAATGATGAACCAAATAAACCAAATTAGGCCACTTGACAAGTTCATGATCCATTTACATTGTACAATTAAGCGATTAATTAATTCATAAATCATACATTACATGGGATACCCCCGTCGACGAGCTAGTGGTACGTACAATGAAACATTTGAGTTTGTAACATGTCTCCATGGATATATACATGTATGCTGGACCTCGCGCATCTCAGCCCTCTAAGAAATGTTATTTGAACTCAGGTCTAGATCTAAATATATACATGATCTGGATAATATTATACACTTCCTTAAAAGAGCATGAATCGAGCTTTACAATTCAGGACAAGGAACTCGTTTGCAAATCACGGCTGAAAGGCAAGTGCTCACAACGAAGCACGTGCTCTCAAGGCTGTCCACCTCGTCCAACCAAGCCCGGGCGAGCTGGCCTACTGAACAGGTCTCTTCTTGGCCAAGTTCGTGAGCCGTTTCTCGACGTCTGTCGGAATGGTCAAGATGGCCTGGCGATTGTTAGCTGGGTTGACAACAATGGTGTGTTCGAACCCCGCGTCCATGCACAGGTAGCAATTGACCAAGTTTGGCTGTTCAGGTTGGGCATCGGCGTCCATTTTGAACATCGTCGCCATACCCGGAAATCTGTCCCAGTAGCGCACCCCCACCACCCATTGTCCCTTACGGAACAACTCCCTATCGACCTTGCCGTTTCTGTCGGCCACTCGCCTCACGAAAGTAGCGGCCACCTGATAAGGCTCCTGCAAGACTTCCGCTAGCCAATATGGATGATCTGGATCGTGGGACTCATCACCAGAGTAGGACTCGACGGCAAAAATGTCTCGCAGCTTCAGTCTCCTTCCCATCATCGTCCTCTCTGCCTGTAGTCTGTTCAGTCGCGTCCCTGCGTGCCCCCCTTGTCCGTTTGGGTTCCTTTGCACTGGCTCCCCCAGTTTGTGGAGCTTCATCCGAGCACCTCCCACATTCCAGCCGTCCATGTCGGTCCACTCCTTTCGACAATCCCACCACCTTTCCTCGGCGCACGCACCGCCACAATAGCAGGAATACTGGCGCAGCATTAAGCGCGTCACATTCGACTTGTCCATGCGCCACCAGTGCGCCTTCTTCACTCCTTTGATTTCGCCGCGCCCTGGGCTGTAAGGAAGCACCTGCGCGTCGAAGACAAGATTTGCACAAGGGAAAGTTGAAGTTACGAGACCATCGAGCTAGTTGTGTTTTATTAAGCACTCCTGATCGCCAGGACTCCAAGAACGCCCTAGAAACGACGGCCGGCGTAACTATTCCCTGAACGAGGACTGTACACTTAATTACCTCGGGGAACTCGAAGAAGTTACGCCTGGTCGTTGTGGTCCCGCCCACCGCCCCCGACGCCAGATTCTCCACCAACTGGGCGGCCGTCTGTTTGTCCTGGTTCTCTTCCCTGATGTGCCACCTCCTCAACATGCACTTCACAGTCCCACCAGCTCCATCCACCTCCCCCTTTCCGTGCTGCTCCCCAAAGTAATTCCACTCAAATGACTCCAGGTGCGGATCCTCCGTCAGCAGCCGGGCCATTTCCGCGATCACATTCCTTGACTTGAACTGCATGGAGCAATTGTCCGACCACCCAATGAAGCGCTTCACCTCTACCCCTTCTGACCGTAGTGTCGCCAGGATTTTGAGGATAGCAAAACGGAGGGCCCGCCCGTCCCTTTTCATTCCGCCCTGTCCGATGAAGTGAAACTCCCTTCTCACGACCTTTCCCGACGCTGGATCCAAGTAGCGCACGATCCAGGGCATAAGGACGAATGTGACTGGATGCCAATACTGTGCTTGGAGATTGTGATAGGTGTAAGACTGGTAGTTCTCGGCGTAATCTGTGTGGCATACAAGGTCCCCCACCCGCATCCTTGAGAGACATTCCTTGGAGGCGTCCGCTTGCCACCACGCGTTGAAGCAATGCTGGATGAAGTCCGGCCACTTGTCCACAATCGCCTCCTTTAGCTCCGTTGGTGTGGACTTGACGTCGACTTGCGTCAATCGCTGCCCACCAGCCTTTGCGATCTCGTCACAGTCGTCCTGCATATGCGCAATGTGCACATACAGAAAAGACATCAACTTCGACCCACCAATGACCTGTAGGAAGAAAAAAGACAGGACCTCAGGAAAAATTGAAAAAGAAACGCCTTGGGGCGCAACCACTCCACTAAAAATTACCTCTGGCCCAAGAACCTCAGGAAACATTGCTTAAGAAACGCCTTGGGGCGCAACCACTCCACTAAAAATTACCTCTGGCCCAAGAACCTCAGGAAACATTGCAAAAGAAACGCCTTGGGGCGCAACCACTCCACTAAAAATTACCTCTGGCCCAAGAACCGCACCCGGCGGCACATCCTGCATCTCGTATCTGGTCCATGAAATCAGGTGGTTGGAAGCCTCCTCCCGTTCGCATAACATGAAGTTCCGAATTCCACACTTGGGAGCCCGGCAAGTGCCCAACACACAAGCCTTACGCCGGATCGAGCAAACCCCCAACTCCTCGCCCAGGTCATGATCGGGCACCCCTTCCTCGTCGTCCAGCACCCTCCCATGCATGGGCAGATCCTCAAGTTCGCCCTGAAAAGGCTGAACCTGCGGCCGCGACGACCCCACAGACGACCTCGAACCTCCCCCCTCCCTCATCCCCTCCACCTCACAAGTAAACTTGTTCACCCACTCTGTCGTGTGAGTGGCTTTGAAAATGGAACATGTGGGCACGGAGGACCCCACGTCGAGCTGGCTACCATGATCGCACGCGTGGCATTCAGGTCCGCACTCGCATCTGGCATGAAAAGTTGCACGAAATTTGGCCAACCCCCCAACCATGGACTGCATGGTAGTGTGGTGCTGGCATGCGCACAAGTTCCGCATTTTCCACCGCCCCTTGACGCATGCGGGCATATGCTTGCAAAAAGAAGTGTATCCCACATGAACTGTGCTCTTCTGATTCGTGCGAGGCATTGACATCCCCTCCTCCGTCTCCATAATCACCTGATTTCCCCCCCTCACGCCCTCCTCTCCCTCCACCCCCCCCCCTCCCTAGTGTCCATCCGCCGCGGTGGCTTCAACTCCGGATGGCGGGAAATGAACACTTCGTAAATCTTCGACTTGGAGACAGTATAGTAGCGCGCACCCTCCGAAAACGCTAGTGTATGTTTGTAATCCTTTCTTGTCCATTCACAATGAACATCCTTCATGTTCGGAGACGCCCGCGTCAAGTTATCATCCCTCCAGCACGCTTGTATCAGGGCAATGACTTCCGTCGGAAGCTCGTCTTTCCTCCTCCTCCTCTCTGGCGCACTCATCAAAAGGTCGTCCTCCCCTTCTTCCATTCCATCCCTGTGACCCCGAACAGTTGCGACAAAGCGCCTGTCAATCCCGAACGCGCGCTCCACAATCCTGTCCGGGACGCCCTCCATTGCCTTCGTAACAAGTCCACACAAGGCCCACCTAAGCCCACGATCCTTCTCAGATGTTCCCAAGTCGCCAAAAGCCTTCTTGATGGTATCCCGAAGAGATTCCGCCCAACTTTCAGGAAGCCCGTCGTCACAGTTCTTCCTCTTCTTAATGCCGTTGCTCTCGGCCACCATGGCATTTAGTCTTGAAGCTGCGCAAGACAGAACCTCCGCGCTCATCTCTGGCGTCCTGTGGTTGTTTGCTTTCACGCGTTCCGCCATGATAGGAAAGATGTCATTGGCAATTTTGTACCCCTTGTTCTCGATGTACTTGTCGCTCCGGGGACCGCGAAGTGCAGGCTCCCGGTCGTCCTTGGACAAGGGACGCGAACCGTCGGAAACGGCCCCCCGCCCCGATTGCGCCATCAGACTTTGGTCAGACGGCAGCTGATTTTTTTCGCCTCTTAATCCCGCGGCACCGAAAGCCCTGAGGATGAGTAATGATAAATAATCACCATTAAAGACACGACGAAAACGATGGGCATCAAACAAGAACGACAAGCGTCATTAATAACGCCGGCCGGCGCAACTGGATACATGTAAACCATACAAAAGTGATTTTATGAAACACATACAGTTTGTCATTAATAACGACGGCCGGCGTAACTCGGGCGCAATTAAAAACCATTAAGAAGCAACTCAGGATATGCAGGCAGAAATCCTTCAGGTGTAAAAAAGATGTACAAACACACTTTTGGTAATGGGGCCTGATTGCGCAACTGCAAGATACCATTGGAAACGCCGGCCGGCGCAACTGGATGCATGTACATAAACCATACAAAAGTGATTTGCACAAAACCCCTACAATTTGTCATGAGTAACGACGGCCGGCGTAACTCGGTTGCATTTGAAAACCACAAAGAAGCAACTCAGGTAGTGAAGGCGGAAATCCCAGAGGTGATAAAATGTTCACCAACACAAAATGTTGATAAGCGTGCAAGCTTTTGCAAGTGCGCGCAAGATACCATTGGAAACGCCGGCCGGCGCAACTGGAACACCAAAACAAAAAACTTGATTTGCACGAAACCCATTCAGTTCGTCATGGATAACGACGGCCGGCGCAACTTCATGGCACTCACCACTTTCACCAAATGCCATGTCGCCATTATATTGAGGAAAGCGAAGTATGCCCACTTAAAGCTGTGGTCTGCAGAACATTGACACAAAATATGCATGGTATTTCAAGCAATGAATGCTATGTGTCAGGCATCAATGTCTTTATTGTATCCAAATGTGGTTAGGACGGAGGTTTACATTGGTTGCTATTTTAAGACAATGGCGTATAACCAAACATTGCACACACTCAAGAGTGTACTTATGCTGAACTGGAAAGGAACAATAAACCCCAATAAGGTAGATATTTTTCTTTTACATTTTAATTTTTTATATACTAGTTTATATAATATTATATTATATTAATTATATTATGCTATATTATGTTATATGAAATAACATTAAAATTAACATAAAATTAAAATTATATATTAATTATAGTATATTATATAATTTATATTATATATTATATTCACGATGCTCTGTGTATTAATGAGATATCAGACACACCTACATCACATCGCCTTCGCCTTGATGTTTCCGTTGTATGGGTCCGGTCGGGCGTTGGTAGCTGGTCGACAACAATTCTACATTTCCTAAAAAAAAATGCGACCGTGCCTACATTCGAAGGCGCGCTGTGGCTGACCTGAACTATCGGTGAACACCTCGGCGTCACTTGACCGGCCTAGGTTGACATTTCGGCAGAGTAACGCTGCTTAAGGATCATTGCGTAGTTCGAGCGATTTGGCTCTTTATATATGTTTTTGGAGACGACGAGCAAGCATCCGATTGGTCAGCCAATTCCTGTCCAGTCCTCGGACAGTGTCCAATCCGGTGCTTGGGATCCAGAAAACGTGCTCGAGCCTGGCCACTCTGTCGCGGGCGCCGCGCTAGTGGCGTCGCGCCCAAACCTGACCAGGCCATAGGAAAGGGCGGGGGCGAATGCAAGAATTATTGTTATATCCTGACCTGTCCTGGGGAAGGTCCGGGGCGAATGCAAGAATTAATATACCTGCGTATGCAACCAACACGGCCGATCCACATACATAATCCGACTGAGCTGGACGGTACGGACCAAATTTCGGTGCAAATTGAGGCCCAAAAGCTATGTCGGCACGGTGCGCGCACCCCTTGCGGTAGTGGCCATGGCGACTGCCTTTAGACGAAACGTGACAAATCTGGCACGCGGAAAGCAGAAAAAATGCTCGATTGTTGGAGAAAATTAGTTACTGATTCTAATTTATGGCGGGATGGTTGCGATCTATAATGTCGCGGGCTTTTTTTCTTTGCCATCGGCAGGGGGGGTCCGGCCTGAATTTCTGTCGGGATGAATAAAGTATAATGGATGCCTGCCGGGTTGATTGTCGATTGTTGCCAGTTTTGATGGTCGTAAGGAAAGCTAGTTTAATGATGTTTCTAAAGCCGTAAAAATTCCCGCTGCTATCTTTACCTTTCCCGTCATTTTGCGGTAAGATAACATTAGCCCTGCGCGATGCGTACTGCCCAACCACTCCATGAAAGGGTGGACTTTCTTGTGCGCCTGGGCACGAATAAATGCCCGTTATGGTACGTTCTTGTGTTAAACGTCTTAAGCTAGCGTTTTCCTGCTTTCTTAGCTCGTTGAGCGTAAGCTTTTTGCCTTCTTTCCGGCCAGATGCAGCCAGAAAGTTGCGGGTCCTGGCGCTGCATCGCTGGATTCCTGGGTGTCTTTTAGCTAGTTAATCGTCTGTGACGTGGCTGGCTTTCTGCAGCGCGTGGCCCGCAACCTGTCGGGAAGGTGTAATGCTTTTATTTCCATGCTTCTCTGAAATTTCTTGTGCTTTATAGACAGTTGTGTTCGAGGAAATTCACGCGGTCTTCCTAAGCAGCGGCATCATTTTCCCCAGACACTGACGAGCTGGCACCTGTCTCCTAAAGAGAGCGGCTCGTGCTTGTTAGAAAGGAGGCAGTGTGCATTTTGCGGGACACAATGCTTTGGTGGCACATGCGTCAGGTAGGCTGTTCCAATGGTCTCTTCACCTTTCCCACTGAGTAAATGTTAGCATTTGTCATGCTAACCAGAGCAGCTAGCCACAGGTTGGCTGGATAAAAAGTCAGCTTATTTTCTCTTTATATACTGCGTGTGTGGTCCTCCACGTGTCCGGCTTGTTGGGCATTTTGGAAGAGGGTTTATAATGTGTTGTTGGGTGGAACAACTTGGTTGTTGGCACAAAATCACACATTATTAGCCTGAGATAGGCATGACATATGCTGCTCAGGCGTGTCGTCCTACCAGCCTTGTTGTTAAGGGTAGACTCACAAGGCTGGCTGTGCCGATGGAGGGGTGGGGCGTGCTAGCCCCCCCCACACCCACGCATGCATGCTAGCCCACCCCACACCCACGCATGCATGCTAGCCCACACTCACACCCACGCATGCATGCTAGCCCACCCCCACACCCACGCATGCATGCTAGCCCCCCCCACACCCACGCATGCATGCCAGCCCCCCCCACACCCACGCATGCATGACAGCCCCCCCCACACCCACGCATGCATGCTAGCCCCACACACACACCCACGCATGCATGCCAGCCCCCATACACACCCACGCATGCATGCCAGCCCCCCCCACACTTACGCATGCATGCTAGCCCCCCACACACACCCACGCATGCATGCCAGCCCCCCACACACCCACGCATGCAGGCTAGCCCACCCCCACACCCACGCATGCATGCCAGCCCACCCCCACACCCACGCGTGCATGCCAGCCCACCCCTAGCTTGAGCGTGCTTGTAAAGTTTTTGCATGGTTTATTAAAATGAGTGGAATATGTATTTATTGCATTAAATGTTAATTTTATCATGAATGAAAATGGTCAACATTGCCGAAGTGCCCCTAAATTGCTCAATATTGTGTGCTCAAGAATTCAATGAGGATTGTCATCATGGAAACCCGCACAAATTCACGATTCCGGGCATGCATGTGAAAGTATCAAGAACAATTTTCAATTAAGAATGGTATCTCATTGTTCCATGAATCAATATGACTCCATGTACGTAGACAAGCCATGATGACCCCATGGGAGCCTAAATCCTCATCATTAAATACATAAATGCCACCCATGTACGTAGACGGGCCATGATGACACCAATGGAGCCTGAATCCTCATCATTTTGTTTTCTTTGACATCCATGTACATACGTAGGCCAGCCATGATGACACCAATGGAGCCTGAATCCTCATCATTAATTACATACATGCCATCCATGTACGTAGACAGGCCATGATGACACCATGGGAGCCTGAATCCTCATCATTTACTATTCCTTGACATCCATGTACGTAGACGGGCCATGATGACACCATGGGAGCCTGAATCCTCATCATTTACTATTCCTTGACATCCATGTACGTAGACGGGCCATGATGACACCATGGGAGCCTGAATCCTCATCATTTACTATTCCTTGACATCCATGTACGTAGACGGGCCATGATGACACCATGGGAGCCTGAATCCTCCTCATTAATTACATAAATGCCAACCATCCATTTCTGGCCTTGCCTTGCTTTGCATGCATCACCACAAAACATCAAATTTATTACAATATGTGTGCTAGCTCTATACGGTGGAATAACACAGACATGTCTACCAGATGGCAACACGGCCATCTGTATGCTAGGGTGAGCACACTATGTGAATGTGCAGGGCCAGCCCACAGCAGCTGTGCCCCTGCTCTACCCCCTTTTGCCAGGGTGGGCGGGTGGGAGGCAAAAGAAAACAACCTGCTTCCCTAGAATGGAAGCCCACCCTTTATAGCAACCACCTCTCCAGCCAACCCCTACCTGGGTGGCTGGGGTACGGGTGCCAGCACAAAAAAATATTTTTTCTAAAATTATTTTTTCTTTTGGTGCTATACGGCGTTGCATTCTCCGCTCAGCAGGTTAGTCATAGATAAAATGAGCATAGCTCACCAAATCCATTTCTGGCCTTGCCTTGCTTTGCATGCATCACCACAAAACATCAAATTTATTACAATATGTGTGCTAGCTCTATACGGTGGAATAACACAGACATGTCTACCAGATGGCAACACGGCCATCTGTATGCTAGGGTGAGCACACTATGTGAATGTGCAGGGCCAGCCCACAGCAGCTGTGCCCCTGCTCTACCCACATCTCCTTACATGGCTAACAGCCGAAAATACGTAGGACATGCAAAAAAGAAAACTTAAACTACCTAGCTATGGGGGTACTTTGTCCCAACCCAGGTTCACCCTCGGGTTAGTTAAACCATTTCCCCCCTGACCTCCCACACAAGGGTGAGGTCAGTTGATAGCTAAAAGACGAGAGGTAAAAACAGGAGGACGTCAAAACTCGACGCCACCGAAGTGGCGCCGGAAAGCCGCTGGGTCAAAACCCAGGGCCTGAGCCCAGAGGGCGGGTGGGATGTCGCGCCCCAGGAGGCTGCGGTGGAGGCCAATGTAGCGCGTGACCGAGAGGGCCGAAGCCCACCGGCCGCGCAGCTGGATGGCCTCCGGCGACTCGCCAGCGATGGCGTCGTGCGTCGCCCCCCCATGCCGGAGGCTGTGAAAAGAAAACATCCCTGGGATGCTCATGCGGGCCTGCACAGCCTCCCACTGCTGCCTAGCCTGGCTGTACGTTAAGCCTCGAAAGAGGAGTGCATCCGGGGGCTGGCCAGCCGTCAGACGTCGCAGGAGCCACAAAGAAAGTGGATCCCGGACGAGGACGTGCTGGGCCGCCCCCTGCGCAGTTTTGGGGTTGCGCAGCACAAGGGCACCGACCATGGGCCCTGGCTCGAGAAGGGGGTGGCCGGGATGAGCCACATCCCGAACCCGCAGCCCTAGCGCCTCGCTAATGCGTAAATACTGCTGGAAAGCAATAATAATCAACGCACTCAAATGCACCTGTCGACGTGAAACTAGCAACAGGGCAGTGAAATAGCAAAGGCGCCAGGGCATAGGCGGAGGGCTGACAGCCGGAACAAGCCGCTGCCAACCTGCTAGCAGGCGGTCCGCCAGTACCCAATTCCGAACAATGTCGGGGTAGTACAGGTGCAGACAGGCCTTGGCATGCTGGCATAAGGTACGCCCCCGCCCGCCTCTGGCATGGTAGACAGCAGAAATCCACTCACAGAAAATGGCTTCGGCGTCAGCTGGGTCGACAGGGCCAGGTGGCGCCCACGCCACGTAGACAGCCGCCGCACGTCGGTACGCTGGCAAGGTAGACACAGGGTTGACTGTGCCCTCCAAAAGTGCCAAGTCCCGAGGGCGTCGCGCCCCCTCAGGCCCAGGGTTGGGATGCACGTCACCACACCGGGTCAAGTCAGGAACCCAAGCGCCACGCCGACTGGCCTTGTCAGCTGGGTTGTGGTCGGTAGCCACCCAGACCCAGTGGCTCTGCATGTCGCCAGCCAGTGACAGAGCGCAGTAGCGTCGAACCAGCTGGTTGAGACGGTAGGAAGACGACCGCCCTCTGACAAACGCCCCCACCACAGCACTGGAGTCTACGAGCCGGACGACTCGCTTACCCCGACACGCCTTGGTCCGGCACGACCACTCGACCCCCTGTGTCGCAGCAATCGCCTCCTTGACGTTGATGTGGTTAGGCTGCCCCCGCCACCGGTAGGACAGTGCCGTACGCCAGTGGCCACTATCCAGCAGGCTGTAGTCCCCCTCCTCCATGCGCTCCAGGTCCCAGTCCTCCCCAGACGTTAAAGCTGTCGTCCGCCACCCCCGCGCTTCGCGCCGGGTCGCCAGCCGGGCACAATCGGCCCCAGGCAGGTCCCTGTAGACCACCCCACCGCCGGAGCCGCTCGCATCACTTGCGACGACCCGGTCAGAAAGGGGCCGGGCCCTGGCCGCCCTCAAAAAGGGGGCCAGGTCGATCGCCGCCTGAAGCTCCTGGCGGGCCCCCGCAGGGAGGCGCCAGCGGCGCCCAGGCAGGGAGGCATTCATGGCTGCTAGCAGCCGGTACGTCTCAGACCACACCGAAAGCATGGGGCGGCACAGCAGATGCATCCACACCCACTTCCCAAGCACAGAACTAAGTTCGCGGTAGTATGTAAACCCGCGATCTAAGATTCTATGAGTAGCGGCGATAACTGCCACCACACGCTCAGGAACAGGCACCACGTCACCATCCCTTTGGTGAATGACCCCCACCGCCTGCACACCAGTCTGCTCTGCTGTCGCCCGTACCACCTTGTCAGACTTCTGCACCAGCCCAACAGCGGCGTAGGCAGCCTGAACACGATCTAGCTGCTGATTCACCCCATCCACCGACGCACAGTGGGTGAAATGGAGATCATCGATCGTCACAGCATGCATACCTTCCAGATCCTGCCGAGATTCGAAGCACGGCGAGGGCGCCAAGGGCGCAGCAGGGTCCTCCTCCAGCCTCAGCCGGACGGTCTCCCCCGCCTCGTTGGCCTCCGCCACCAGGATCAGCGCGGACATGTTGATGCTCAGCCCACGACTAGCCTCCAACGGCGGCTTGGGGCCACAGCGGTACAACACAGACTGGTGCACACACTGGGCCACCGCGACGGCCAGCTTGTTGCCCATTGGCCAGCACAACATCCACGGCCACACCTTCCGACGAGCCCCACTCAGGCCCACCAGATCCGACCACACCGGCATCCACGCACAGTACCGCCGCATCCAAACTGGCAGGCGGAGTCTGTTGTAGTACGAATCCAAATCTGATACGCCCCCAAAAACATCCTCCCCAGCGCGCGTGGGCAAATCGCAAATCACGCCAAGGTGTGGTAAAAAAGCGGGCATAGGATCAGGTAGTGGCATGTTGCCACGCCGGTTGTCCACAATCAGCCGTATACGGCCGTCGGGCTTTCCGACCCCGAAAGTACCGTTCACCATAGGCGGCTCCTCCTCAAAAAATCCACCCAAAATCCCCCTCTCCACACACACCGTGCAAACCCGCGCGAACTCCTCCATGCTACACCCCCGCGAGATCCGCATCGACTTCTGCAAGATCCGCTCTGCTGGGCTCAGCGTCCGTACCATCCTACTCTCATCATTCAAAATTGCTCCCCAAGAGGGGGGTAGTAAGTTCAGCACATCCACTTGGCCACCTTCCCCCGGACCAGGCAAAGCCAAGCGTGCGGCCACTAACGGTTCGTAAGGGGCTCCTTCAGCATATTCACCCCCATCCACTACAGATCCTGCCATTGCCGCTACGGAACCACCGTTCCGGCGGACAAAGGACCTGCAAGCATCATCGATCCCATCTAGGGCCGCCTGCTGCAGAGGCCCGGGCACACGGGCTGAACCTACAGCAGGCGGGTCTCGCCCCCCCCCCCCATCCAGTTTAACGCCCTAACCGTCTGACAGGCTAGTGTGCGAGCATTAAAAGCCCGACTCATCCTATCGCGCCTACGGCCTGAGCGTACCTGCTGCCACCAGTCACGAGGTGGCAGGGGTGCTGGAAGAGGTAGTGGAAGAAGGCACCGCTCCCTCACTTGTTGTTGTTGGACGGGCCGCCCTGCCCCTTCTTGCCGGGACCCTGCTCCAGCTTGTGCTGCAGCTTCCCCATGCTCATCGCCGCCCGCACCGCCGGAGACGCCAGCATTGCTCCACCCTCCTGGAATGGCAGCATTGCCGACGGCGTCCCCTTCCAACCCGTCGACCCCACATCCACCAGCTGGCATGCCGTGATCAGCTTTGCCAGGTACTCGGCTGCTGCCAGCTCCAGAATTACTTCGGAGCGTGGCGTGGCCCAGTAGCCAAATTCTGTCACCATCGTGTCCAGAATTCCTGCCATCTGCAGGAGCAGCATCCGCCTCTCCCCGCTGGCTGAGCTGCCGTGCATCGTCAGCATTAACGATGCACGGATGGACTTCCCCCCCACGCTCTCCGCGTAGTCCAGCATTCCTGGCAGCACCGCCTCCAGCATGTTGCTCACCAGCACCGGCACTGCATGCCCACTCAGCGCCACCCCCTTCGTGCGCGCCAGTCTGCCAGCAGCCGTCGCTGCGGCTGGGCTTGCAGCTGCTGGAGTCTTTGCCTGGTCCAGCAGCTTCGACATAGCCGATATTAGGTCGCCAATATCTCCGCCAGTGCGGGCGTTGCCCGGCCGGGATGGAAGCCCTCCAGCTGGCGTTGCATAGCCCGTCTCGGTCCCCAGCAGCCGACCTAGGTTTCGGTCCAGGTCCGCCACAGCCTGGTCGATCGCCCCAGGAGCGCCATCGTCCTCCCCAGCGCCCGCTCCACCATGCCCCGCCCCTCCGCTTCCACCTGCCGAAGGGGGAACACCCCCCGTTCCCACCGCACCTGCTGACACTGGTGGGTCCGGCTCTGCAATAGCCTCCCCCAGTTGCGCTGCTAGCACATCGGCCAGGGCCTCCTCCCCATCCCAGTCGCTGACAAACCCCCGTTCCTCCAGGACGTCCATGACGTTCTTGGCACGCCCCGGAGTGAGCTTCTGGATCCGCTCTAGCCAGTTCCCCTCCCCTAGGATCTTCTGAACCGCAGTGGCGGCCTCCTTTGGGGTGCATCCCTCCTTGGCTGCTTGCTTGAGTTTCGCTAGGAAATTCCGGTCTGGGGCTCTCACTGTGGACATGGTAGGTTATACTGCTTGATGTGTTATCTTGCGTTTTGTTTTTTGTGTTGTGGTCACGTGAGGTTCTCAGGCAAAAGAAAACAACCTGCTTCCCTAGAATGGAAGCCCACCCTTTATAGCAACCACCTCTCCAGCCAACCCCTACCTGGGTGGCTGGGGTACGGGTGCCAGCACAAAAAAATATTTTTTCTAAAATTATTTTTTCTTTTGGTGCTATACGGCGTTGCATTCTCCGCTCAGCAGGTTAGTCATAGATAAAATGAGCATAGCTCACCAAATGTACGTAGACGGGCCATGATGACACCATGGGAGCCTGAATCCTCATCATTTACTATTCCTTGACATCCATGTACGTGGACGGGCCATGATGACACCATGGGAGCCTGAATCCTCATGATTTACTATTCCTTGACATCCATGTACGTAGGCCAGCCATGGAGACACCATGGGAGCCTGAATCCTCCTCATTAATTACATACATGCCATCCATGTACGTAGACAAGCCATGATGACACCATGGGAGCCTGAATCCTCATCATTTTTTCTTTGACATCCATGTACGTAGACGGGCCATGATGACACCATGGGAGCCTGAATCCTCATCATTAATTACATAAATGACATCCATGTACGTAGACAGGCCATTATGACACCATGGGAGCCTGAATCCTCATCATTAATTACATACTTGCCATTCATGTACGTAGACGGGCCATGGAGACACCATGGGAGCCTGAATCCTCATCATTTACTATTCCTTGACATCCATGTACGTAGACGGGCCATGATGACACCATGGGAGCCTGAATCCTCATCATTAATTACATAAATGCCATCCATGTACGTAGACGGGCCATGATGACACCATGGGAGCCTGAATCCTCATCATTAATTACATAAATGCCATTCATGTACGTAGGCCAGCCATGATGACACCATGGGAGCCTGAATCCTCCTCATTAATTACATACTTGCCATTCATGTACGTAGACGGGCCATGGAGACACCATGGGAGCCTGAATCCTCATCATTAATTACATAAATGCCATCCATGTACGTAGACAAGCCATGATGACACCATGGGAGCCTGAATCCTCATCATTAATTACATAAATGCCATCCATGTACGTAGACGGGCCATGATGACACCATGGGAGCCTGAATCCTCATCATTAACTACATACATGCCATCCATGTACGTACACGGGCCATGATGACACCATGGGAGCCTGAATCCTCCTCATTAATTACATACTTGCCATTCATGTACGTAGACGGGCCATGGAGACACCATGGGAGCCTGAATCCTCATCATTAATTACATAAATGCCATCCATGTACGTAGACAAGCCATGATGACACCATGGGAGCCTGAATCCTCATCATTATATACAAAAATGCCATCCATGTACGTAGACGGGCCATGATGACCCATGGGAGCCTGAATCCTCATCATTAATTACATAAATGCCAACCATGTACGTAGGCCAGCCATGATGACACCATGGGAGCCTGAATCCTCATCATTAATTACATACTTGCCATTCATGTACGTAGACGGGCCATGGAGACACCATGGGAGCCTGAATCCTCATCATTTACTATTCCTTGACATCCATGTACGTAGACGGGCCATGATGACACCATGGGAGCCTGAATCCTCATCATTTACTATTCCTTGACATCCATGTACGTAGACGGGCCATGATGACACCATGGGAGCCTGAATCCTCCTCATTAATTACATAAATGCCAACCATGTACGTAGACGGGCCATGATGACACCATGGGAGCCTGAATCCTCATCATTAATTACATACTTGCCATTCATGTACGTAGACGGGCCATGGAGACACCATGGGAGCCTGAATCCTCCTCATTAATTACATAAATGCCAACCATGTACGTAGACAAGCCATGATGACCCCATGGGAGCCTGAATCCTCATCATTATATACAAAAATGCCATCCATGTACGTAGACGGGCCATGATGACACCATGGGAGCCTGAATCCTCATCATTAATTACATAAATGCCATTCATGTACGTAGGCCAGCCATGATGACACCATGGGAGCCTGAATCCTCATCATTAATTACATACTTGCCATTCATGTACGTAGACGGACCATGGAGACACCATGGGAGCCTGAATCCTCATCATTTACTATTCCTTGACATCCATGTACGTAGACGGGCCATGATGACACCATGGGAGCCTGAATCCTCATCATTACTTACATAAAGGCCATCCATGTACGTAGACGGGCCATGATGACACCATGGGAGCCTGAATCCTCATCATTAATTACATAAATGCCATCCATGTACGTAGACAAGCCATGATGACACCATGGGAGCCTGAATCCTCATCATTATATACAAAAATGCCATCCATGTACGTAGACGGGCCATGATGACACCATGGGAGCCTGAATCCTCATCATTATATACAAAAATGCCATCCATGTACGTACACGGGCAATGATGACACCATGGGAGCCTGAATCCTCATCATTAATTACATAAATGCCATTCATGTACGTAGGCCAGCCATGGAGACACCATGGGAGCCTGAATCCTCCTCATTAATTACATACATGCCATCCATGTACGTAGACAAGCCATGATGACCCCATGGGAGCCTGAATCCTCATCATTTTTTTTTTCTTTGACATCCATGTACGTAGACGGGCCATGATGACACCATGGGAGCCTGAATCCTCATCATTAATTACATAAATGACATCCATGTACGTAGACGGGCCATGATGACACCATGGGAGCCTGAATCCTCATCATTAATTACATACATGCCATCCATGTACGTACACGGGCCATGATGACACCATGGGAGCCTGAATCCTCCTCATTAATTACATACTTGCCATTCATGTACGTAGACGGGCCATGGAGACACCATGGGAGCCTGAATCCTCATCATTAATTACATAAATGCCATCCATGTACGTAGACAAGCCATGATGACACCATGGGAGCCTGAATCCTCATCATTAATTACATAAATGCCATCCATGTACGTAGACGGGCCATGATGACACCATGGGAGCCTGAATCCTCATCATTAACTACATACATGCCATCCATGTTCGTACACGGGCCATGATGACACCATGGGAGCCTGAATCCTCCTCATTAATTACATACTTGCCATTCATGTACGTAGACGGGCCATGGAGACACCATGGGAGCCTGAATCCTCATCATTAACCCATAGTCCGTAAACTACCCGACCTGTCGGGTAGTTTGACTAACGGTCGAATTTCGCGCCGCGCCGTGAGCGCCGCGCCACCTGTGACGGATGTCAGTGGTCCGGTGGGTCCGGGAACACTTAGGGACGAAGGTGATGCATAGGTTTGGGGGTAATATTCGCCATAGCCTGGTAATTACAACGTGCATTGAGAATGTATCACGTGACTTTGGCGGGAAATTTTCGCTCGCGCGCGCGCGTAATAAGATATGGCTGCCAACGTGCCGCTGTCACGAAATTTTTGCGTCTCACGGCTTGAAACGGTTCAGAATGTTGCTCAGAATGACGATGCATGATTTTCGTAGGTCAGGCACCGCCAGATTTATAGGGTTAGGAAAATACAGGTAGGAAAATATGACTTTCCTGGTCGTCAGTTCCAGATGATTCATAGCTTATCATAGGTCGATTTTCTCCCTATGGCCGGGCAATCTGCGCCAGCCCGGGCATCCAGTTTGGGTAAGGGACGTCAGCTGCAGCGTTTGCTGAGAATGCGGACTAGTTTAGTGGCCATCTTTGCACGGAACATCGACCTGGTAGCCATGGCGGATCATGAAGTATGCGGCTATGGCGGCCTTTGCCTGTAGAGCATCAGTATGTGTGAGATATGAGGGTCCCGGCCAGCGGAATCCGGGTAGGCCATGAACGAGCCAGGTACGACAACGTATTTGCGTGTTGTTTGCAGCGGAATACGTATCCCATGCATTATGAATGACGATTTTATCCATGCATATTTCAGCAAGTTCCATGCCTGTTGTAAAGAGTGGTATTAGCCCTGAAAGTGCCCAGTTTTGGGCATTTCTTTGGAGTACATATACCACTCCGTCAGTGCAGGTAGGCAACGTGTTTGTATTCCAGCACTTTTGGCAGCCTGTGATAGCTTGTTATAATGCATTATTGTGCTGCATGTCATAGATAGCTGTTTACACGCGCGTAACCCACACACATGTATGAGCACGTTATATAGGGGTAATGGGTTATCCGGGTGGTCTGACCCAAGGAAACCCCCATTGGACTATCCAACTAAGTTGTCCAATGTTGGTATTGAGATTCCCTGCCCTCCCTGGGAAGTTAGGGGGGGGTAGACTTTTCCTTGGGGAAAAAAGATCGTCTTTTGGCCAGCTTTGACTGGAGCTATCATCCAAATGCTTTGATAAACCCGTGGTATTATTGCATATTCTGAAAGCCCTTGAAGTGTAGATACTCCTAGCATCTTGGTTGGGGGTATTTGGAGTTGTGGCCTGTGAGTTATGATTTTTTTCATTTTCAGGGGTATGAAAGTGCCAAAAATGGGTCAGCGGACTATGGGTTAATTACATAAATGCCATCCATGTACGTAGACAAGCCATGATGACACCATGGGAGCCTGAATCCTCATCATTAACTACATACATGCCATCCATGTACGTACACGGGCCATGATGACACCATGGGAGCCTGAATCCTCCTCATTAATTACATACTTGCCATTCATGTACGTAGACGGGCCATGGAGACACCATGGGAGCCTGAATCCTCATCATTAATTACATAAATGCCATCCATGTACGTAGACAAGCCATGATGACACCATGGGAGCCTGAATCCTCATCATTATATACAAAAATGCCATCCATGTACGTAGACGGGCCATGATGACCCCATGGGAGCCTGAATCCTCATCATTAATTACATAAATGCCAACCATGTACGTAGGCCAGCCATGATGACACCATGGGAGCCTGAATCCTCATCATTAATTACATACTTGCCATTCATGTACGTAGACGGGCCATGGAGACACCATGGGAGCCTGAATCCTCATCATTTACTATTCCTTGACATCCATGTACGTAGACGGGCCATGATGACACCATGGGAGCCTGAATCCTCATCATTTACTATTCCTTGACATCCATGTACGTAGACGGGCCATGATGACACCATGGGAGCCTGAATCCTCCTCATTAATTACATAAATGCCAACCATGTACGTAGACGGGCCATGATGACACCATGGGAGCCTGAATCCTCATCATTAATTACATACTTGCCATTCATGTACGTAGACGGGCCATGGAGACACCATGGGAGCCTGAATCCTCCTCATTAATTACATAAATGCCAACCATGTACGTAGACAAGCCATGATGACCCCATGGGAGCCTGAATCCTCATCATTATATACAAAAATGCCATCCATGTACGTAGACGGGCCATGATGACACCATGGGAGCCTGAATCCTCATCATTAATTACATAAATGCCATTCATGTACGTAGGCCAGCCATGATGACACCATGGGAGCCTGAATCCTCATCATTAATTACATACTTGCCATTCATGTACGTAGACGGACCATGGAGACACCATGGGAGCCTGAATCCTCATCATTTACTATTCCTTGACATCCATGTACGTAGACGGGCCATGATGACACCATGGGAGCCTGAATCCTCATCATTACTTACATAAAGGCCATCCATGTACGTAGACGGGCCATGATGACACCATGGGAGCCTGAATCCTCATCATTAATTACATAAATGCCATCCATGTACGTAGACAAGCCATGATGACACCATGGGAGCCTGAATCCTCATCATTATATACAAAAATGCCATCCATGTACGTAGACGGGCCATGATGACACCATGGGAGCCTGAATCCTCATCATTATATACAAAAATGCCATCCATGTACGTACACGGGCAATGATGACACCATGGGAGCCTGAATCCTCATCATTAATTACATAAATGCCATTCATGTACGTAGGCCAGCCATGGAGACACCATGGGAGCCTGAATCCTCCTCATTAATTACATACATGCCATCCATGTACGTAGACAAGCCATGATGACCCCATGGGAGCCTGAATCCTCATCATTTTTTTTTTCTTTGACATCCATGTACGTAGACGGGCCATGATGACACCATGGGAGCCTGAATCCTCATCATTAATTACATAAATGACATCCATGTACGTAGACGGGCCATGATGACACCATGGGAGCCTGAATCCTCATCATTAATTACATACATGCCATCCATGTACGTACACGGGCCATGATGACACCATGGGAGCCTGAATCCTCCTCATTAATTACATACTTGCCATTCATGTACGTAGACGGGCCATGGAGACACCATGGGAGCCTGAATCCTCATCATTAATTACATAAATGCCATCCATGTACGTAGACAAGCCATGATGACACCATGGGAGCCTGAATCCTCATCATTAATTACATAAATGCCATCCATGTACGTAGACGGGCCATGATGACACCATGGGAGCCTGAATCCTCATCATTAACTACATACATGCCATCCATGTTCGTACACGGGCCATGATGACACCATGGGAGCCTGAATCCTCCTCATTAATTACATACTTGCCATTCATGTACGTAGACGGGCCATGGAGACACCATGGGAGCCTGAATCCTCATCATTAACCCATAGTCCGTAAACTACCCGACCTGTCGGGTAGTTTGACTAACGGTCGAATTTCGCGCCGCGCCGTGAGCGCCGCGCCACCTGTGACGGATGTCAGTGGTCCGGTGGGTCCGGGAACACTTAGGGACGAAGGTGATGCATAGGTTTGGGGGTAATATTCGCCATAGCCTGGTAATTACAACGTGCATTGAGAATGTATCACGTGACTTTGGCGGGAAATTTTCGCTCGCGCGCGCGCGTAATAAGATATGGCTGCCAACGTGCCGCTGTCACGAAATTTTTGCGTCTCACGGCTTGAAACGGTTCAGAATGTTGCTCAGAATGACGATGCATGATTTTCGTAGGTCAGGCACCGCCAGATTTATAGGGTTAGGAAAATACAGGTAGGAAAATATGACTTTCCTGGTCGTCAGTTCCAGATGATTCATAGCTTATCATAGGTCGATTTTCTCCCTATGGCCGGGCAATCTGCGCCAGCCCGGGCATCCAGTTTGGGTAAGGGACGTCAGCTGCAGCGTTTGCTGAGAATGCGGACTAGTTTAGTGGCCATCTTTGCACGGAACATCGACCTGGTAGCCATGGCGGATCATGAAGTATGCGGCTATGGCGGCCTTTGCCTGTAGAGCATCAGTATGTGTGAGATATGAGGGTCCCGGCCAGCGGAATCCGGGTAGGCCATGAACGAGCCAGGTACGACAACGTATTTGCGTGTTGTTTGCAGCGGAATACGTATCCCATGCATTATGAATGACGATTTTATCCATGCATATTTCAGCAAGTTCCATGCCTGTTGTAAAGAGTGGTATTAGCCCTGAAAGTGCCCAGTTTTGGGCATTTCTTTGGAGTACATATACCACTCCGTCAGTGCAGGTAGGCAACGTGTTTGTATTCCAGCACTTTTGGCAGCCTGTGATAGCTTGTTATAATGCATTATTGTGCTGCATGTCATAGATAGCTGTTTACACGCGCGTAACCCACACACATGTATGAGCACGTTATATAGGGGTAATGGGTTATCCGGGTGGTCTGACCCAAGGAAACCCCCATTGGACTATCCAACTAAGTTGTCCAATGTTGGTATTGAGATTCCCTGCCCTCCCTGGGAAGTTAGGGGGGGTAGACTTTTCCTTGGGGAAAAAAGATCGTCTTTTGGCCAGCTTTGACTGGAGCTATCATCCAAATGCTTTGATAAACCCGTGGTATTATTGCATATTCTGAAAGCCCTTGAAGTGTAGATACTCCTAGCATCTTGGTTGGGGGTATTTGGAGTTGTGGCCTGTGAGTTATGATTTTTTTCATTTTCAGGGGTATGAAAGTGCCAAAAATGGGTCAGCGGACTATGGGTTAATTACATAAATGCCATCCATGTACGTAGACAAGCCATGATGACACCATGGGAGCCTGAATCCTCATCATTAACTACATACATGCCATCCATGTACGTACACGGGCCATGATGACACCATGGGAGCCTGAATCCTCCTCATTAATTACATACTTGCCATTCATGTACGTAGACGGGCCATGGAGACACCATGGGAGCCTGAATCCTCATCATTAATTACATAAATGCCATCCATGTACGTAGACAAGCCATGATGACACCATGGGAGCCTGAATCCTCATCATTATATACAAAAATGCCATCCATGTACGTAGACGGGCCATGATGACCCCATGGGAGCCTGAATCCTCATCATTAATTACATAAATGCCAACCATGTACGTAGGCCAGCCATGATGACACCATGGGAGCCTGAATCCTCATCATTAATTACATACTTGCCATTCATGTACGTAGACGGGCCATGGAGACACCATGGGAGCCTGAATCCTCATCATTTACTATTCCTTGACATCCATGTACGTAGACGGGCCATGATGACACCATGGGAGCCTGAATCCTCATCATTTACTATTCCTTGACATCCATGTACGTAGACGGGCCATGATGACACCATGGGAGCCTGAATCCTCCTCATTAATTACATAAATGCCAACCATGTACGTAGACGGGCCATGATGACACCATGGGAGCCTGAATCCTCATCATTAATTACATACTTGCCATTCATGTACGTAGACGGGCCATGGAGACACCATGGGAGCCTGAATCCTCCTCATTAATTACATAAATGCCAACCATGTACGTAGACAAGCCATGATGACCCCATGGGAGCCTGAATCCTCATCATTATATACAAAAATGCCATCCATGTACGTAGACGGGCCATGATGACACCATGGGAGCCTGAATCCTCATCATTAATTACATAAATGCCATTCATGTACGTAGGCCAGCCATGATGACACCATGGGAGCCTGAATCCTCATCATTAATTACATACTTGCCATTCATGTACGTAGACGGACCATGGAGACACCATGGGAGCCTGAATCCTCATCATTTACTATTCCTTGACATCCATGTACGTAGACGGGCCATGATGACACCATGGGAGCCTGAATCCTCATCATTACTTACATAAAGGCCATCCATGTACGTAGACGGGCCATGATGACACCATGGGAGCCTGAATCCTCATCATTAATTACATAAATGCCATCCATGTACGTAGACAAGCCATGATGACACCATGGGAGCCTGAATCCTCATCATTATATACAAAAATGCCATCCATGTACGTAGACGGGCCATGATGACACCATGGGAGCCTGAATCCTCATCATTATATACAAAAATGCCATCCATGTACGTACACGGGCAATGATGACACCATGGGAGCCTGAATCCTCATCATTAATTACATAAATGCCATTCATGTACGTAGGCCAGCCATGGAGACACCATGGGAGCCTGAATCCTCCTCATTAATTACATACATGCCATCCATGTACGTAGACAAGCCATGATGACCCCATGGGAGCCTGAATCCTCATCATTTTTTTTTTCTTTGACATCCATGTACGTAGACGGGCCATGATGACACCATGGGAGCCTGAATCCTCATCATTAATTACATAAATGACATCCATGTACGTAGACGGGCCATGATGACACCATGGGAGCCTGAATCCTCATCATTAATTACATACATGCCATCCATGTACGTACACGGGCCATGATGACACCATGGGAGCCTGAATCCTCCTCATTAATTACATACTTGCCATTCATGTACGTAGACGGGCCATGGAGACACCATGGGAGCCTGAATCCTCATCATTAATTACATAAATGCCATCCATGTACGTAGACAAGCCATGATGACACCATGGGAGCCTGAATCCTCATCATTAATTACATAAATGCCATCCATGTACGTAGACGGGCCATGATGACACCATGGGAGCCTGAATCCTCATCATTAACTACATACATGCCATCCATGTTCGTACACGGGCCATGATGACACCATGGGAGCCTGAATCCTCCTCATTAATTACATACTTGCCATTCATGTACGTAGACGGGCCATGGAGACACCATGGGAGCCTGAATCCTCATCATTAACCCATAGTCCGTAAACTACCCGACCTGTCGGGTAGTTTGACTAACGGTCGAATTTCGCGCCGCGCCGTGAGCGCCGCGCCACCTGTGACGGATGTCAGTGGTCCGGTGGGTCCGGGAACACTTAGGGACGAAGGTGATGCATAGGTTTGGGGGTAATATTCGCCATAGCCTGGTAATTACAACGTGCATTGAGAATGTATCACGTGACTTTGGCGGGAAATTTTCGCTCGCGCGCGCGCGTAATAAGATATGGCTGCCAACGTGCCGCTGTCACGAAATTTTTGCGTCTCACGGCTTGAAACGGTTCAGAATGTTGCTCAGAATGACGATGCATGATTTTCGTAGGTCAGGCACCGCCAGATTTATAGGGTTAGGAAAATACAGGTAGGAAAATATGACTTTCCTGGTCGTCAGTTCCAGATGATTCATAGCTTATCATAGGTCGATTTTCTCCCTATGGCCGGGCAATCTGCGCCAGCCCGGGCATCCAGTTTGGGTAAGGGACGTCAGCTGCAGCGTTTGCTGAGAATGCGGACTAGTTTAGTGGCCATCTTTGCACGGAACATCGACCTGGTAGCCATGGCGGATCATGAAGTATGCGGCTATGGCGGCCTTTGCCTGTAGAGCATCAGTATGTGTGAGATATGAGGGTCCCGGCCAGCGGAATCCGGGTAGGCCATGAACGAGCCAGGTACGACAACGTATTTGCGTGTTGTTTGCAGCGGAATACGTATCCCATGCATTATGAATGACGATTTTATCCATGCATATTTCAGCAAGTTCCATGCCTGTTGTAAAGAGTGGTATTAGCCCTGAAAGTGCCCAGTTTTGGGCATTTCTTTGGAGTACATATACCACTCCGTCAGTGCAGGTAGGCAACGTGTTTGTATTCCAGCACTTTTGGCAGCCTGTGATAGCTTGTTATAATGCATTATTGTGCTGCATGTCATAGATAGCTGTTTACACGCGCGTAACCCACACACATGTATGAGCACGTTATATAGGGGTAATGGGTTATCCGGGTGGTCTGACCCAAGGAAACCCCCATTGGACTATCCAACTAAGTTGTCCAATGTTGGTATTGAGATTCCCTGCCCTCCCTGGGAAGTTAGGGGGGGTAGACTTTTCCTTGGGGAAAAAAGATCGTCTTTTGGCCAGCTTTGACTGGAGCTATCATCCAAATGCTTTGATAAACCCGTGGTATTATTGCATATTCTGAAAGCCCTTGAAGTGTAGATACTCCTAGCATCTTGGTTGGGGGTATTTGGAGTTGTGGCCTGTGAGTTATGATTTTTTTCATTTTCAGGGGTATGAAAGTGCCAAAAATGGGTCAGCGGACTATGGGTTAATTACATAAATGCCATCCATGTACGTAGACAAGCCATGATGACACCATGGGAGCCTGAATCCTCATCATTAACTACATACATGCCATCCATGTACGTACACGGGCCATGATGACACCATGGGAGCCTGAATCCTCCTCATTAATTACATACTTGCCATTCATGTACGTAGACGGGCCATGGAGACACCATGGGAGCCTGAATCCTCATCATTAATTACATAAATGCCATCCATGTACGTAGACAAGCCATGATGACACCATGGGAGCCTGAATCCTCATCATTATATACAAAAATGCCATCCATGTACGTAGACGGGCCATGATGACCCCATGGGAGCCTGAATCCTCATCATTAATTACATAAATGCCAACCATGTACGTAGGCCAGCCATGATGACACCATGGGAGCCTGAATCCTCATCATTAATTACATACTTGCCATTCATGTACGTAGACGGGCCATGGAGACACCATGGGAGCCTGAATCCTCATCATTTACTATTCCTTGACATCCATGTACGTAGACGGGCCATGATGACACCATGGGAGCCTGAATCCTCATCATTTACTATTCCTTGACATCCATGTACGTAGACGGGCCATGATGACACCATGGGAGCCTGAATCCTCCTCATTAATTACATAAATGCCAACCATGTACGTAGACGGGCCATGATGACACCATGGGAGCCTGAATCCTCATCATTAATTACATACTTGCCATTCATGTACGTAGACGGGCCATGGAGACACCATGGGAGCCTGAATCCTCCTCATTAATTACATAAATGCCAACCATGTACGTAGACAAGCCATGATGACCCCATGGGAGCCTGAATCCTCATCATTATATACAAAAATGCCATCCATGTACGTAGACGGGCCATGATGACACCATGGGAGCCTGAATCCTCATCATTAATTACATAAATGCCATTCATGTACGTAGGCCAGCCATGATGACACCATGGGAGCCTGAATCCTCATCATTAATTACATACTTGCCATTCATGTACGTAGACGGACCATGGAGACACCATGGGAGCCTGAATCCTCATCATTTACTATTCCTTGACATCCATGTACGTAGACGGGCCATGATGACACCATGGGAGCCTGAATCCTCATCATTACTTACATAAAGGCCATCCATGTACGTAGACGGGCCATGATGACACCATGGGAGCCTGAATCCTCATCATTAATTACATAAATGCCATCCATGTACGTAGACAAGCCATGATGACACCATGGGAGCCTGAATCCTCATCATTATATACAAAAATGCCATCCATGTACGTAGACGGGCCATGATGACACCATGGGAGCCTGAATCCTCATCATTATATACAAAAATGCCATCCATGTACGTACACGGGCAATGATGACACCATGGGAGCCTGAATCCTCATCATTAATTACATAAATGCCATTCATGTACGTAGGCCAGCCATGGAGACACCATGGGAGCCTGAATCCTCCTCATTAATTACATACATGCCATCCATGTACGTAGACAAGCCATGATGACCCCATGGGAGCCTGAATCCTCATCATTTTTTTTTTCTTTGACATCCATGTACGTAGACGGGCCATGATGACACCATGGGAGCCTGAATCCTCATCATTAATTACATAAATGACATCCATGTACGTAGACGGGCCATGATGACACCATGGGAGCCTGAATCCTCATCATTAATTACATACATGCCATCCATGTACGTACACGGGCCATGATGACACCATGGGAGCCTGAATCCTCCTCATTAATTACATACTTGCCATTCATGTACGTAGACGGGCCATGGAGACACCATGGGAGCCTGAATCCTCATCATTAATTACATAAATGCCATCCATGTACGTAGACAAGCCATGATGACACCATGGGAGCCTGAATCCTCATCATTAATTACATAAATGCCATCCATGTACGTAGACGGGCCATGATGACACCATGGGAGCCTGAATCCTCATCATTAACTACATACATGCCATCCATGTTCGTACACGGGCCATGATGACACCATGGGAGCCTGAATCCTCCTCATTAATTACATACTTGCCATTCATGTACGTAGACGGGCCATGGAGACACCATGGGAGCCTGAATCCTCATCATTAACCCATAGTCCGTAAACTACCCGACCTGTCGGGTAGTTTGACTAACGGTCGAATTTCGCGCCGCGCCGTGAGCGCCGCGCCACCTGTGACGGATGTCAGTGGTCCGGTGGGTCCGGGAACACTTAGGGACGAAGGTGATGCATAGGTTTGGGGGTAATATTCGCCATAGCCTGGTAATTACAACGTGCATTGAGAATGTATCACGTGACTTTGGCGGGAAATTTTCGCTCGCGCGCGCGCGTAATAAGATATGGCTGCCAACGTGCCGCTGTCACGAAATTTTTGCGTCTCACGGCTTGAAACGGTTCAGAATGTTGCTCAGAATGACGATGCATGATTTTCGTAGGTCAGGCACCGCCAGATTTATAGGGTTAGGAAAATACAGGTAGGAAAATATGACTTTCCTGGTCGTCAGTTCCAGATGATTCATAGCTTATCATAGGTCGATTTTCTCCCTATGGCCGGGCAATCTGCGCCAGCCCGGGCATCCAGTTTGGGTAAGGGACGTCAGCTGCAGCGTTTGCTGAGAATGCGGACTAGTTTAGTGGCCATCTTTGCACGGAACATCGACCTGGTAGCCATGGCGGATCATGAAGTATGCGGCTATGGCGGCCTTTGCCTGTAGAGCATCAGTATGTGTGAGATATGAGGGTCCCGGCCAGCGGAATCCGGGTAGGCCATGAACGAGCCAGGTACGACAACGTATTTGCGTGTTGTTTGCAGCGGAATACGTATCCCATGCATTATGAATGACGATTTTATCCATGCATATTTCAGCAAGTTCCATGCCTGTTGTAAAGAGTGGTATTAGCCCTGAAAGTGCCCAGTTTTGGGCATTTCTTTGGAGTACATATACCACAGTGCAGGTAGGCAACGTGTTTGTATTCCAGCACTTTTGGCAGCCTGTGATAGCTTGTTATAATGCATTATTGTGCTGCATGTCATAGATAGCTGTTTACACGCGCGTAACCCACACACATGTATGAGCACGTTATATAGGGGTAATGGGTTATCCGGGTGGTCTGACCCAAGGAAACCCCCATTGGACTATCCAACTAAGTTGTCCAATGTTGGTATTGAGATTCCCTGCCCTCCCTGGGAAGTTAGGGGGGGGTAGACTTTTCCTTGGGGAAAAAAGATCGTCTTTTGGCCAGCTTTGACTGGAGCTATCATCCAAATGCTTTGATAAACCCGTGGTATTATTGCATATTCTGAAAGCCCTTGAAGTGTAGATACTCCTAGCATCTTGGTTGGGGGTATTTGGAGTTGTGGCCTGTGAGTTATGATTTTTTTCATTTTCAGGGGTATGAAAGTGCCAAAAATGGGTCAGCGGACTATGGGTTAATTACATAAATGCCATCCATGTACGTAGACAAGCCATGATGACACCATGGGAGCCTGAATCCTCATCATTATATACAAAAATGCCATCCATGTACGTAGACGGGCCATGATGACCCCATGGGAGCCTGAATCCTCATCATTAATTACATAAATGCCATTCATGTACGTAGGCCAGCCATGATGACACCATGGGAGCCTGAATCCTCATCATTAATTACATACTTGCCATTCATGTACGTAGACGGGCCATGGAGACACCATGGGAGCCTGAATCCTCATCATTTACTATTCCTTGACATCCATGTACGTAGACGGGCCATGATGACACCATGGGAGCCTGAATCCTCATCATTTACTATTCCTTGACATCCATGTACGTAGACGGGCCATGATGACACCATGGGAGCCTGAATCCTCCTCATTAATTACATAAATGCCAACCATGTACGTAGACGGGCCATGATGACACCATGGGAGCCTGAATCCTCATCATTACTTACATAAAGGCCATCCATGTACGTAGGCCAGCCATGGAGACACCATGGGAGCCTGAATCCTCCTCATTAATTACATACATGCCATCCATGTACGTAGACAAGCCATGATGACCCCATGGGAGCCTGAATCCTCATCATTTTTTTTTCTTTGACATCCATGTACGTAGACGGGCCATGATGACACCATGGGAGCCTGAATCCTCATCATTAATTACATAAATGACATCCATGTACGTAGACGGGCCATGATGACACCATGGGAGCCTGAATCCTCATCATTAATTACATACATGCCATCCATGTACGTACACGGGCCATGATGAAACCATGGGAGCCTGAATCCTCCTCATTAATTACATACTTGCCATTCATGTACGTAGACGGGCCATGGAGACACCATGGGAGCCTGAATCCTCATCATTAATTACATAAATGCCATCCATGTACGTAGACAAGCCATGATGACACCATGGGAGCCTGAATCCTCATCATTAATTACATAAATGCCATCCATGTACGTAGACGGGCCATGATGACACCATGGGAGCCTGAATCCTCATCATTAACTACATACATGCCATCCATGTACGTACACGGGCCATGATGACACCATGGGAGCCTGAATCCTCCTCATTAATTACATACTTGCCATTCATGTACGTAGACGGGCCATGGAGACACCATGGGAGCCTGAATCCTCATCATTAATTACATAAATGCCATCCATGTACGTAGACAAGCCATGATGACACCATGGGAGCCTGAATCCTCATCATTATATACAAAAATGCCATCCATGTACGTAGACGGGCCATGATGACCCATGGGAGCCTGAATCCTCATCATTAATTACATAAATGCCATTCATGTACGTAGGCCAGCCATGATGACACCATGGGAGCCTGAATCCTCATCATTAATTACATACTTGCCATTCATGTACGTAGACGGGCCATGGAGACACCATGGGAGCCTGAATCCTCATCATTTACTATTCCTTGACATCCATGTACGTAGACGGGCCATGATGACACCATGGGAGCCTGAATCCTCATCATTTACTATTCCTTGACATCCATGTACGTAGACGGGCCATGATGACACCATGGGAGCCTGAATCCTCCTCATTAATTACATAAATGCCAACCATGTACGTAGACGGGCCATGATGACACCATGGGAGCCTGAATCCTCATCATTACTTACATAAAGGCCATCCATGTACGTAGGCCAGCCATGGAGACACCATGGGAGCCTGAATCCTCCTCATTAATTACATAAATGCCAACCATGTACGTAGACAAGCCATGATGACCCCATGGGAGCCTGAATCCTCATCATTATATACAAAAATGCCATCCATGTACGTAGACGGGCCATGATGACACCATGGGACCTGAATCCTCATCATTAATTACATAAATGCCATTCATGTACGTAGGCCAGCCATGATGACACCATGGGAGCCTGAATCCTCATCATTAATTACATACTTGCCATTCATGTACGTAGACGGACCATGGAGACACCATGGGAGCCTGAATCCTCATCATTTACTATTCCTTGACATCCATGTACGTAGACGGGCCATGATGACACCATGGGAGCCTGAATCCTCATCATTACTTACATAAAGGCCATCCATGTACGTAGACGGGCCATGATGACACCATGGGAGCCTAAATCCTCCTCATTAATTACATAAATGCCATCCATGTACGTAGGCCAGCCATGGAGACACCATGGGAGCCTGAATCCTCCTCATTAATTACATAAATGCCAACCATGTACGTAGACAAGCCATGATGACCCCATGGGAGCCTGAATCCTCATCATTAATTACATAAATGCCATCCATGTACGTAGACAAGCCATGATGACACCATGGGAGCATTGGTTGGCATTTATGTAATTAATGAGGAGGATTCAGGCTCCCATGGTGTCTCCATGGCTGGCCTACGTACATGGATGTCAAGGAGTAGTAAATGATGAGGATTCAGGCTCCCATGGTGTCATCATGGCTTGTCTACGTACATGAATGGCAAGTATGTAATTAATGATGAGGATTCAGGCTCCCATGGTGTCTCCATGGCTGGCCTACGTACATGGATGTCAAGGAATAGTAAATGATGAGGATTCAGGCTCCCATGGTGTCATCATGGCCCGTCTACGTACATGGATGTCAAGGAATAGTAAATGATTAGGATTCAGGCTCCCATGGTGTCATCATGGCTTGTCTACGTACATGGTTGGCATTTATGTAATTAATGAGGAGGATTCAGGCTCCCATGGTGTCTCCATGGCTGGCCTACGTACATGGATGTCAAGGAATAGTAAATGATGAGGATTCAGGCTCCCATGGTGTCATCATGGCTGGCCTACGTACATGGATGGCATTTATGTTATTAATGATGAGGATTCAGGCTCCCATGGTGTCATCATGGCCCGTCTACGTACATGGATGTCAAGGAAAAGTAAATGATGAGGATTCAGGCTCCCATGGTGTCATCATGGCTTGTCTACGTACATGGTTGGCATGTATGTAATTAATGAGGAGGATTCAGGCTCCCATGGTGTGACTCTCCATGGCTGGCCTATGTACATGGTTGGCATTTATGTAATTCATGAGGAGGATTTAGGCTCCCATGGTGTCATCATCGCCTGTGTACGTACATGGATGGCATTTATGTAATTAATGATGAGGATTCAGGCTCCATTGGTGTCATCATGGCTTGTCTACGTACATGGATGTCATTTATGTAATTAATGATGAGGATTCAGGCTCCCATGGTGTCATCATGGCCCGTCTACGTACATGGATGTCAAAGAACAAAAAATGAGGAGGATTTAGGCTCCCATGGTGTCATCATGGCCCGTGTACGTACATGGATGGCATGTATGTAATTAATGATTAGGATTCAGGCTCCCATGGTGTCATCATGGCTTGTCTACGTACATGGTTGGCATTTATGTAATTAATGAGGAGGATTTAGGCTCCCATGGTGTCATCATGGCTGGCCTACGTACATGGATGGCATTTTGTTATTAATGATGAGGATTCAGGCTCCCATGGTGTCATCATGGCCCGTCTACGTACATGGATGTCAAGGAAAAGTAAATGATGAGGATTCAGGCTCCCATGGTGTCATCATGGCTTGTCTACGTACATGGTTGGCATGTATGTAATTAATGAGGAGGATTCAGGCTCCCATGGTGTGACTCTCCATGGCTGGCCTATGTATATGGTTGGCATTTATGTAATTAATGAGGAGGATTTAGGCTCCCATGGTGTCATCATGGCTGGCCTACGTACATGGATGGCATGTATGTAATTAATGATGAGGATTCAAGGCTCCCATGGTGTCATCATGGCCCGTCTACGTACATGGATGTCAAAGAAAAAAAAATGACGAGGATTCAGGCTCCCATGGTGTCATCATGGCTGGCCTACGTACATGGATGTCAAAGAAAAAAAAAATGATGAGGATTCAGGCTCCCATGGTGTCATCATGGCCCGTCTACGTACATGGTTGGCATTTATGTAATTAATGAGGAGGATTTAGGCTCCCATGGTGTCATCATGGCTGCATGGCCTACGTACATGGATGGCATGTATGTAATTAATGATGAGGATTCAGGCTCCCATGGTGTCATCATGGCCCGTCTACGTACATGAATGGCATTTATGTAATAAATGATGAGGATTCAGGCTCCCATGGTGTCATCATGGCCCGTCTACGTACATGGATGTCAAGGAATAGTAAATGAAGAGGATTCAGGCTCCATTGGTGTCATCATGGCTTGTCTACGTACATGGTTGGCATTTATGTAATTAATGAGGAGGATTCAGGCTCCCATGGTGTCTCCATGGCTGGCCTACGTACATGGATGTCAAGGAATAGTAAATGATGAGGATTCAGGCTCCCATGGTGTCATCATGGCCCGTGTACGTACATGGATGGCATGTATGTAGTTAATGATGAGGATTCAGGCTCCCATGGTGTCATCATGGCCCGTCTACGAACATGAATGGCATTTATGTAATTAATGATGAGGATTCAGGCTCCCATGGTGTCATCATTGCCCGTGTACGTACATGGATGGCATTTATGTAATTAATGATGAGGATTCAGGCTCCCATGGTGTCATCATGGCCCGTCTACGTACATGGATGGCATTTATGTAATTAATGATGAGGATTCAGGCTCCCATGGTGTCATCATCGCCCGTCTACGTACATGGATGGCATTTATGTAATCAATGATGAGGATTCAGGCTCCCATGGTGTCATCATGGCTTGTCTACGTACATGGTTGGCATTTATGTAACTAATGATGAGGATTCAGGCTCCCATGGTGTCATCATGGCCCGTCTACGTACCTGGATGTCAAGGAATAGTAAATGATGAGGATTCAGGCTCCCATGGTGTCATCATGGCCCGTGTACGTACATGGATGGCATGTATGTAATTAATGAGGAGGATTCAGGCTCCCATGGTGTCATCATGGCTGGCCTACGTACATGGATGTCAAAGAAAAAAAAAATGATGAGGACTCAGGCTCCCATGGTGTCTCCATGGCTGGCCTACGTACATGGTTGGCATTTATGTAATTCATGAGGAGGATTTAGGCTCCCATGGTGTCTCCATGGCTGGCCTACGTACATGGTTGGCATTTATGTAATTCATGAGGAGGATTTAGGCTCCCATGGTGTCATCATGGCAAGCCGGACACGTGGAGGACCACACACGCAGTATATAAAGAGAAAATAAGCTGACTTTTTATCCAGCCAACCTGTGGCTAGCTGCTCTGGTTAGCATGACAAATGCTAACATTTACTCAGTGGGAAAGGTGAAGAGACCATTGGAACAGCCTACCTGACGCATGTGCCACCAAAGCATTGTGTCCCGCAAAATGCACACTGCCTCCTTTCTAACAAGCACGAGCCGCTCTCTTTAGGAGACAGGTGCCAGCTCGTCAGTGTCTGGGGAAAATGATGCCGCTGCTTAGGAAGACCGCGTGAATTTCCTCGAACACAACTGTCTATAAAGCACAAGAAATTTCAGAGAAGCATGGAAATAAAAGCATTACACCTTCCCGACAGGTTGTGGGCCACGCGCTGCAGAAAGCCAGCCACGTCACAGACGAACTTGCTTAAAAACATCCAGGAATCCAGCGATGCAGCGCCAGGACCCGCAACTTCATGGCTGCATCTGGCCGGAAAGAAGGCAAAAAGCTTACGCTCAACGAGCTAAGAAAGCAGGAAAGCGCTATCTTAGGACGTTTAATACAAGAACGTACCATAACGGGCATTTATTCGTGCCCAGGCGCACAAGAAAGGCCACCCTTTCATGGAGAGGTCGGGCGCGCATCGCGCAGGCCTAATGTTATCTTACCGCAAAATGACGGGAAAGGTAAAGATAGCAGCGGGAATTTTTACGGCTTTAGAAACATCATTAAACTAGCTTTCCTTACGACCATCAAAACTGGCAACAATCGACAATCACACCTGCAGGCATCAATTATACTTTATTCATCCCGACAGAAATTCAGGCCGGACCCCCCTGCCGATGGTAAAGAAAAAGAGCCCGCGACATTATAGATCGCAACTATCCCACCATAAATTAGAATCAGTAACTAATTTTCTCCAAGAATCGAGCATTTTTTCTGCTTTCCGCGAGCCAGATTTGTCACGTTTCGTCTAAAAGCAGTCGCCATGGCCACTTCCGCAAGGGGTGCGCGCACCGTGCACCCACTTTTCACGGTACGGAGGGTACCGCGGAATTTTTTTGGCGCGGAAAATATTCGCCGCGCCGAGTCCCCTTAACCATGCATGCATGCCCGTCGTCTCCAAACATTGCATTACATGCACGTGACGGCGTGTTCCCTCGGTCATGGTGCGCGGCGGTGCCAGCTGGACTGATGTCATGCCCTCCACGTAGGCTCGTTCTACATTTCAGAACTGATCCATGGCGCATAATTAGAATTTTGGAAGGTAGAATCAGGTTCTGAAGGTTCTACATAGTAGCCTAGTAAGGGTACACTAACATGTAGCCCAGTAGTTACTAATCCTGCGATCATGATGGAATATACATGTAGTGATACTAATCGATACATGTAGTACACATGGTTGGCGCACAGAATGTTGTACAACCTGCCCTACATGTCGGAAAAACGCACACTCTGACAAACGTGATTGAAATATATTGTACAACATCATCACTAACGCTACATCCGGAACTGTTCTAGTGAATAGCATTACAATGTACTCCCCCGGCAGGTGTGGGTGCCCGAGTACTTGGGAGTCTGAACACGCAGTGTCGACTCCTATTGGTGCAAAGGCATTCTTGTCGTCTCTTCATTTTTTATTCTCCGTTACCACTATATATTGTACAATAGCATGTAGAACTGTTCGAGCGAATAGCAGGGGGATCTACACCCCCGGTGGGGATCTACACCCTACCCAATACCTGGATGAGACCGGCAGTCGCCGTGTCGAATCCTTTTTGCGGCATGTCAGTTTTCAGGGTTCTTTTTTTTTAGTTTTTTTCCCTTTTTTTTTTTTTCTCCATTTTTACAAATCAGATTTTTTCAGAACAGTGCATACGGCTAAGCTTTCATTTCGCAAGACAATTCTTACGGCACCTTCCAAAGTCCCTGGTGTGTGTCAGTGCAGCGTCGACATGGCATGCGTGGAGGATATTTGCGTACGTACGACGAATCATGTGAAACGACTGGTCCAACCTAAAAAAATTTTGAATTTTTGCCGTGTCCAGTAACGGTCCTAGGTTGCACCCGCGGGCCGTTCCGGCAGCTGTACAGAATAGATCAGAAAGATACGCCGCGGAATGACGCCAGTGCCCGGCAAATGTGAGTCGGGAACTGAACAGTCACTACAAACGTCGAAAATCTATTGCTCCACCCCCCAAAAAAAGCGTTCCGGAACTGTTCGAAGCGAATAGCACTGACAGGATTCGAACCTGCGTCCAGAGTGAGGTTGCGGAGTGAGGGAGGCCAGCCATCATGGTCCGCACACAAATCTGGCTCGGGTCCGATCCCTGTCAGTGCTCTTCGCTTCGAACAGGTCCGGAACGCTTTTTTGTGGGGATGGAGCAATAAATACTCGACATTTGCAGTGACTGTTCAGTTCCGGGCTCACAAATGATTTGCCGGGCACAGGCGTCGTTGCGCGGCGTATCTTTGTGATCTTTTCTGTACAGCTGTCGGAACGGCCCGCGGGTGCAACCTAGGACCGTTACTGGACACGGCAAAAATTTAAAATTTTTCAGGTTGGACCAGTCGTTTCACATGATTCGTCGTACGTACGCAAATATCCTCCACGCATGCCATGTCGACGCTGCACTGACACACACCAGGGACTTTGGAAGGTGCGCACCCTGCCCGCCCAGGTAATTGATGCGGTGTTTTGCAGGCGCGCACCGCCGGATGCGCCCACCACGCCCGCCACCGCACGTCCAGTGACCGTGATGGTGTGGTAGCCAGTGGCCGACTGTGGTCTACGTTGTTTTTCGCCTGCGGGTGCAGCCCCCATAGTTCGTCACCTCCGCGAAGGCAGAGTCGAAAACGCCTACCATTGTTGCGAGGCCCGTTCCGGCCGCTTTGCACAAAGCTCCAGTAAGTGCCTTGCGTATTTTTCGCGAATGTCCGCATGCCTTTCAAAATCACTTTAAGCTTCTAGATCTCCTACCTGTCCAGGTATTATGGATCAGGATGTTTCGGCGACGTTATAATCTGCTTCTTGGCTGATTAACCGCGTGCTGTCGTCTCGGAATGATAGCTATTTCCCTCATCCAATGGATTTTCGGCGCGGACCCCCTATACAATCTGTATGCAGGAATACGGCCAACAGACGCTGCCAAAGGTGGAGAAGAAGACACCCACAAAGCCAGCGCCATTCGAGCTTCCAGGGGCTAAGTGAGTGCTGTCGACATATTACAACTCGGCTCTCTTTCCAAGTTCCCATGTAGAAGTTGCCAGGTATGATGCCGAGTTGTGAGGGTATTGATCCCCCCCCTCTCCCTCTTATTTTTCACCAGGTTTTTCATGCGGATTTTTAATCCCTTTTGCGTCATGCTCCTTGTAGCGTGATGTCGTCGATTGTCACTCACAACCATGCTATCATTGTGGTTCGTTATTTTTCGCCTGCGGGTGCAGGTCACGAGCGTTGCGTGCGGTGCGTCATCAATCCAAGAACAAAACACGATGTGGCTAAACCCTCCCTCCCTCCCTCCCTCCCTCCCTCCCTCCCTCCCTCCCTCCCTCTCCCTCTCCCTCTCCCTCTCCCTCTCCCTCTCCCTCTCCCTCTCCCTCTCCTCTCCCTCTCCCTCTCCCTCTCCCTCTCCCTCTCCCTCTCCCTCTCCCT
>RPFO01001488.1:115000-128670 GCA_009746045.1 Mesostigma viride | reverse complement strand
AACCCTTCCTCTCCCCTCTCTCACCGTACCTCCCATCGGCCCCCTTCTATGGGTCTCTTTGCCCCCCCCCCCCCCCCCCCCCCCCCCGCCCCCTTGGTGTGGCCATCTCCTCCCCTTCCCTTCCCTTCCCTCCCCTTCCCTTCCTCTTGCCTCCCTTCCCGATCCCCTTCCCTTTCCTTCCTCCCCTTCCCTCCACATCCCCTCCACATCCCTCCACATCATCCAATTGTTCTGTGGTTCACCCGCATCTTCTGCCTCCCCAGTCCCTCTTGAACCCCCCCTTAAGGTCAGGGGGTCGTTTGACTGTATCACCACCTTCCCACGACCCCCTCCCTCCCCATCCCCTGCGTCTGTCCATGTGTTTTTTCTGCTGGGTGTCGTCCCTTTGACCTCCCCTCCCCACTCCTCCCATCTCCTTCCCTCCTGCTCCCCTCTCCTCCCCACTCCCCTCTCCTCACTCTCCCTCTCCTCCCTCTCCCTACCCCCTCCTACCTCTCCTACCTCTCCTACCCTTCTCCTACCCCTCTCCTTACCCTCTCCCTACCCTCTCCTACCCTCTCCTACCCTTCTCCTCCCTTCTCCTCCCTCTCCTCCCTCTCCTCCCCTCTCTCCCCTCTCCTCCCCCTCTCCTTCCCCTCTCCTCCCTTCTCCTCCCCTCTCCTCCCCTCCTCCCCTCTCCTCCCCCTCCTCCCCTCTTCCTCCCCTCTCCTCCCCTTCTCCTGCCCCTTCTCCTCCCCTCTCCTCCCTCTCCTCCCCTCTTCCTCCCCTCTCCTCCCCTCTCTACCCTTCCTTACCCTCTCTACCCTTCTCCTACCCTCTCCTACCCTCTCCTACCCTCCCACCCTCTCCTACCCTCTCTACCTCTCCTACCCTCTCCTACCCTCTCCTACCTTCCTTACCCTCCCTACCTCTCCTACCCTCTCCTACCCTCTCCTACCCCTCTCCTACCCTTCTCCTCCCTCTCCTACCCTCTTCCTACCCTCTCCTACCCTTCTCCTACCCTACCCTACCTACCCTACCCTTACCCTTACCCTTACCCTACCCTACCCTACCCTACCCTACCCTACCCTACCCTACCCTACCCTACCTACCCTACCCTACCCTACCCTACCCTAAACCCTAAACCCTAAACCCTAAAACCCTAAACCTAAACCCTAAAACCCTAAACCCTAAACCCTAAACCCTAAACCCTAAACCCTAAACCCTAAACCCTAAACCCTAAACCCTAAAAAACCCTAACCCTAAACCCTACCCTAAACCCTAAAACCCTAAACCTAAAACCTGCCCTACCCTACCCTACCTGCCTCTACCTACCTACCCTACCCTTACCCTACCCTACCCTACCCTACCCTACCCTACCCTACCCTACCCTACCCTACCCTACCCTTACCCTACCCTTACCCCTACCCTTCCCCTGCCCTCCCCTGCCCTGGCCCTGCCCTGGCCTGCCTGCCTGCCCTGCCCTGCCTGCCCTCCCTGCCCTGCCCTGCCCTGCCCTGGCCCTGCCCTGCCCTGCCCTGCCCTGCCCTGCCCTGCCCTGCCCTGCCCTGGCCCCTGCCCTGCCCTGCCCTGCCCTGCCCCTGCCCTGCCCTGCCCTGCCCTGCCCTGCCCTGCCCTGCCCGCCCTGCCCTGCGCCTGCCCTGCCCTGCCCTCCCTGGCCCTGCCCTGCCCTGCCCTGCCCTGCCCTGCCCTGCCCTTGCCCTGCCCTGCCCTCCCTGCCCTGCCCTGACACCTTGCCCTGCCCTGCCCTGCCCTGCCCTTTGCCCTGCCCTGCCCTTGCCCTACCCGGCCCTGCCCTGCCTGCCCTGCCTGCCCTGCCCTCCCCTGCCTGCCCTGCCTGCCCTGCCCTGCCCTGCCCTCCCCTGCCCTCCCCTCCCTTCCCCTCCCCTACGCACCGCACCGCACCTCACCTCACCTCACCCTCACCTCACCTCACCTTCACACCTCACCTCACCTCACCTCACCTTCACCTCACCTCACCTTCCACCTCACCTCACCTCACCTCACCTCACCCACCTCACCTCACCTCACCTCACCTCACCTCACCTCATCTCACCTCACCTCACTCCACCTCACCTTCACCTCACCTCACCCAACTACCTCACCTCACCTTGCCTCACCTCACCTCACCTTGCCTCACCTTGCCTCACTTCACCTCACCTTCAAACTCACCTCAGAGTCACCTCAACTCAACTCAACTCAACTCAACTCACTCAACTCAACTCAACTCAACTCAACTCAACTCACCTCAACTCAGCTAACTCAACTCAACTCAACTTCAACTCACTCAACTCACCTCACCTCAACTCACCTCACTCACCTCAATTCAAACTCAACTCAAACTCCAACTCAACTCAACTCAACTCAACTCAAACTCAATCAACTTCAACTTCAACTCAACTCAACTTCAACTCAAACTCAACTCAACTTCAAACTCAACTCAACTCAACTCAACTCAACTTCAACTCCAACTCAACTACACTCCACTCAACCTCAACAACTCAGCTGAACTCAAGTCAACTTTAATCAACTCAATTCAACTCAACTCAATTCAAGCTCAAACTCAACTCAACTCAATTCAACTCAACTCAACTGCAACTCAAACTCACTCAACTCAACTCAATTCAACTCAACTCAACTCAACTCAATTCAACTCAACTCAAACTCAACTCAGACTCAACTCAACTCAAACTCAACTCAACTCAACTCAACTTCAACTTTCAACTCAACTCAACTCAACTCGACTCGATCGACTTGACTCGACCGACTCGACTCGACTCGACTCGACTCGACCTCGACTCGACTCGACTCGACCGACTCGACTCGACTCACTCGACTCACTCGACTTCGACTCTGACTCGAACTCGACTCGACTCGACTCGACTCACCTCGGACTCGCTCAACTCAACTCAACTCAACTCAACTCAACTCAACTCAACTCAACCCAACTCACCTCCGCCTACCTCCCCCCCCTCCCCTTACTTCCCCCCCCCCGCCCCTTCCCTCCCCCCCCTCCCCTCCCCTGGGCCTCTCCTCGCCTCCCCCCCCAGGTGAGCTACCAAAATACCTGAGGACATGCGTCGGCCTCCCAGAACGGCTACCTGTCGCTCGCCCTCCGGCACGCTCCTCCTTGCTGGCGTTCCGCACTCGTCCCATGTGTTAGTCCTCTACGACAGCTTCTCCTGGGCGCGGGCGCCGCGGATCACCTCGCCTTTGTCCTCTCATCATGCGCGGCAGGCGCCCTCTTTGGTGCCCCTCCACGATGGTGGCTGCGGCGACGACAGCGGCAGCGTCACATGGGGACGGCAGTAGTCATGGACGGAGGGAGCGGCAGCGTCCATGGGGACGCAGTAGTCATGGACGGAGGAGCGTCAGCGTCCATGGGGACGGCAGTAGGTCATAGACGGAAACAAGCCCAACGTGATTTCAAACCTGCCCCAATATGGAGCCATCGGTAATCGCACCGCCACCTGCTGCCTCCTTCATTGATCGGCCAGACGGTCGGGTCCCTCCTCGACCCTTTTACTTGCGGTTCGAGACGGTCTCCAGCGGGCCCAGATCACGGGCATGGACGGCAGCTCTGGTGTCACCTCCGTGGGCATTGCTGCTACGACGCATTGGTGGGTGGCGCGGAGGTAGGCATTAACGGGGAGGCCACCGGGGGTACGTTCCACAGTGTTTATCGCGGGCTATCCACTGGTGCACTCGTGACGGGGGAGCTGGGCCACACTGACCCTCTGGCTGTGCACGTGCACAATCACTATCCATGCGTTCGTGTACGCTGAACCTTAATCCTGTCGTCTGTGGCGGCACCACGGCCCGTCCTGTGCTTCCTCTCGTTCGCGCTGGGCGTCCCTGGGCCTCCCACAAAACCATGGGGGGTCCTGGAGGATCGGGCCACGGCTTGCGGCTCCCACCTGTCCCCTCGCTTCTTCCGCTGGGCCTGCCAGCTGGCGTGCTGCTCCACGTCGCGTGGTGGCGACGCTCAATCGTGCTGAGGCTCGTACCGGATGTACCTAAGGCAGTTCGCAAGATCGCGGAAGAGCGCGGCTCCGAAAGTCCTTCACACTTGCGAATCAACCTGATCAAGAGCCAGCGGCCCAGAACAGCGACCTGAAAGAGATGCTTGCGCGCGCGACCAGCCCCCAAATGCCTGGCATGGTCTGGACATGGCCACGCCGTTGACCAAGGTCGGCACACTGCTCACGCCAGAGCATGGTGGAGGTGACCGTGCCCGCGTCGTCGTGGACACGATCAAGAGGTGCTGGGGCTTGTCCGAGACGATGGGCATCTCCGACCTGAGGACGCCCGTCGGGTCTGGTGGGACTTGTGCCGCAATGCAGGTGGGTCGAGGGAACAGGAGATTGTGTTTAGATCAGGCTACAAGAAGACATGTTTAGATGTTCCGATGAAAGTTCCGATTCTGTTCGAGAGCACGTGCATGTTGGCTCGGGTAGCTACTTATTTGGGGGGGAATATGTCGCCACTTGTTTGGAGTAGCTGGCACCTGGTGAGACTCTCCTTGCGTGGCCTGGAGATTCATCCGGCTTGTATATTTCTTGCAAACAAGAGGACGCCGATTCACAACCTGTGTGGCTGTTAACCGTATTGATCACCAAGGGGTAGGCCGCGGTTGCTGCATCACATCTACGGATGCAACTATCGTTACTGTACTTGAAGCATGCACGCACTCTACCGCTACCACTGTTGTTGGTATGCGGTGCACACTACCCTCCCCACTGTATGAAAGGGTGCGGTAGATTGCTGTAAACAAACGGTACTATCCCAACGCCCCACGCCAGGGGCTTTGAACCCTCGAGACGACCAAACTTCGCGCTTATGATCTGTTACTAGATTGCTTTGTTTCGTTTTTCACTTGGCTTGTTTTCCCTCTTGTTTATGTAGTTTATTATTTAGGTTCTTGTAGTTATACTAGTACAGGCCTTGACCATGAAATGGACCCCGCTTTTTACCCTTCTTTCTTTACGGAAGCTTGGTTTTGCGGTTGGGGGTTCTTGCTTTGTCGATGTTTTATAAATTCTATGTGGTCAGGGACTTGACCCGGAAAACGACCCGCTGGCTCGAGTGCAACTGCTCACACCCAAAGGAACGCGTCGGGACGCGAAAGGCAACAGCGGTATGCCGATGGCCACACAGTTGCCGCGACCGCCGCAAGGCCTCCCGCATCGCGGCCCAGCCGCCGTCACGAGAGCGGAGAACGCATCAACGCGTCCGACGAGGGGAGCTTCAGCCCCAGCCGATGTGGTTCTGGGAGATTACGTTCTCCAGGGCAGGTCAACGGGCATTTCTCCGGGGAAGCCACTACCCGCCCTTGCCACTCGGTGTCCCAGCCAGAGGGAGGAGGAAGGGGGGAAACATCAAAGGGGAACGGGGGGTGGGGAACAAGGCCCCAGCTGGAGGCAGAAGACGCACGCAAATGCTGTCGGCGTTCCCGTCCTCGCTGCCGCTGGATCGTGCGTCTCTGAGGGGCCTGAGCTGCTCTCGGCGAGCGGACGTGCCGCGGACGTTGCTGGGGCCCAGGTTTGGGACCCACTCCTCTTGGCCCGGCCTCACCGTGAACGAACATCGACTTGGATCTGGTCGGGTGGTGAGGTCGACCCGTGCGGGGTGGGGGGGTAGGGTGGGTTACGTCGAGCGGGGGTTTGTCCCCCCGGGAAGGGGGGGCGTGAGCTCACGAGGGCAAACGGGAGGGAGGGAAGCGGCGGGGACATCATCCGGGACAGGTTACGCAGCAGCATAGCGAAACGCGGGCCGCGGCTGAAGTGGACCGGGAAAGGGTCCCTGGATTGGGTGGGAAGCATGCGGTGGGTCGAGCCGGAGAGGAAGGAGGCAGGGAAGGAGGCAGGGAAGGAGGGGAGGGAAGGAGGCAGGGAGGAGGGGAGGGAAGGAGGCAGCGCCCCTGTTGGATCAGGGGGGGGCCTCGCGGAAATCTTCAGCCTGGCGACTTGGGGTCGCTTCCCGCAGCTCCCTGATGCCGAGCCTGTCCCCCCTCGAAGGCGCCCCCTACCCGCGCCCGTGGAAGCCCCCTGTTCCGGGCGTACCTGCCCCACCCTCAATTTCAGCTCGCCTATGGCTGCCATGCCCCTGCTGTAGGGGCGATCTTTGACGGCAACCCCCGTGTCTAGAGGGCGGGCGGGCCCTACCAGGGAGAGCCCGGCCCTGATCCCTCGCGATGACGTGGCCAGGTGGCGGGTGGCAGTGTCCTCGGGAGTCACGACACTTGCCGACGTCACCGCCAGCAGCGCCATGGCCTCCATCCAGCAAGGACAGCGGCAGCGCTTGCCGCTCGTCCCGGGCGGCGACACCTGGCAGCAAAGGTGCCAGCAAGGATGGGGACCGTGGACCAAGCTGCATCGCATCCGGCAACAAGCCTGGGGGTGGAGGCAGTGCGGGCACTGGGCGCATGGGGGCAATGGGGGCGGGCGGGCAGTGCAGGTCACCCACCAAGGTGTTCCTGCCCACGCTGGCGACCTCCACAAGGTACTTAGGACGGCCTCCAGTAGTTACAGCAGACTATCCCGACGATGCGTCTCACCGCACGGGGCAGCCCTGAGGGCGGAGAGCGGGAGGAACGTCGGCGATGCATTGAGGACCGACTTATCGGTCAGGGTTGGGGTTGGGAAGTCAGGCCAAGGGCCCAGCTTGGACATTGACACGCACAAAGGGAGGGTGAGGCCACAGCCAGGGAGCCTCCAGATGAACCGCCAATCCCTGGACGTGCTGACCGAGTCGCCCAAGGAGGGCGTCCAGAACCACAAGCTCGTGGTCTCTCAGAGCCGAAAAGAATCCATGACACAGGAAGGTGGGGACGGGGTCCAGAATCCTTTAAACGGGATGGAGCCGGGGATTGCGGCGTCTGGGGGTGGGGGTGGCGCTGCGGGCCGCCCCTACAAGCCCCTCATCCCCCAGAGCTTCCTCCCGCCCAAGCTCACGCACAAGTTTGCGGCCAAAGTGGGCACGTGGGACTGCGACATGTTCGAGATGGACCTGGTGTTCACTGGGTGCACGCTGCGGTTCACTGCGTGGGAGGTGTTCAACCAGCACAACCTGTTCAATCTGTTCAATATCCATAAAGGGCGGCTGCTGCGCTTCCTCCAGCTCATCGAGGCCGGAATGATCGGGGGGAACGGGTACCACAACGGGCTCCATGTCGCGGACGTGGTCTCGAACGTGTCGTACTTCTTGCAGGAGCTGGGGTCAAAGAGGTGGGCGATCATTTTTTCGCGGAAATCCGTCTGGTCTTGTTTTGCATTCCCCCTGTTCACGTGCGGGAACAGTTAGACTATGCTCTAGGCGGGCTTTTTCTTCCGCCTGCTCGTTGCAGTTGCTTTTCCAATCATGTTGGGCTCCTGGAGTGGCAAACATGGTGGTAAACATGGTGATAAACATGGTGGTCAACAACGTGGTAAACATGGCGGTAAACATGGCGGTAAACATGGTGGTAAACATGGTGATAAACATGGTGATAAACATGGTGGTAAACATGGTGGTAAACATGGTGGTAAACATGGTGGTAAACATGGTGGTAAACATGGTGGTCAACAACGTGGTAAACATGGTGGCAAACATGGTGGTAAACATGGTGGTATCCATGGTGGTAAACAAAGTGGCAAACATGGCGGTAAACATGGTGGTAAACAACGTGGTAAACATGGTGGTAAACATGGTGGTAAACATGGTGGTAAACATGGTGGTCAACAGCGTGGTATACTCTGGGGTGGCAAACATGGTGGCAGCTCTTTCTTCCACACATTGTTATCGTTGTCATCAGTTTTCCCACAAACGCTGTGGGTTGCACTGGTTCAATTTGCAAGAGGTCACCGACTAGAGCATCTAGCGGAAGCCGTGACTAGCCCGGAACGCATGGATATTAGGTCTTGCCGGTATGCATAGTCGAATTCCAGATGATCCTGATGCTTAAGGTTGGAATGCTAAATGCATTACCGTAGGGGTCACCCTGCTGTGATCTGCTCTCCCGCTCGTGCTGCCGTTTCCGCTCTCCCGCTCGTGCCGCCGTTTCTGCTCTCCCGCTTGTGCTGCTGTTTCTGCTCTCCCACTTGTGCTGCCATTGCCCACAGATTCATGAACGACGTCGATGTGCTGTCGGCGGTTTTGGCGGCGATCATCCACGATTTCCGGCATCCAAGCGTGAGGTGAGGCAGCAGCCACCCATCGCAAATTGGTGTTTTGGTGAGGCAGCAGCCACCAAGGGCCAATTCGTGTTTGGGTGAGGTGGCAGCCACAGACAACAAAATTAGTCCGCAGATGAACCAGAGGCCGGGAATCGTGGCTGTTGGCATCGTGTTTCGTGAAGTGTGCCAGTCGCCTGTGATGTGGAACTCTGGAACAGAAGTTTTACAGGAGCAAGCAACGGGTAACCTGAGGAACGGGCTATACATTTTGTTCCGCCTGCCGATGCTCTTCGTGCTTGGTATACTCACTGAGCTTTTCATGTGTGGATGTGCAAGCGCCTGCTGCAAGAGGTTGGAATATTTTTAATTGCAAACAGTTTTCTTCCTTTTTCAGTTCGAGCCTGAACATGGTACTATGGTGTAATAGTGTGAAAACAATCTGGCGAGTGACGACAAGACTCAGCTTGCCTTGTCGTCCAACCTAATCGTTGCTGCCAGATCTCCCTCTACCAGTCCCGCCTGCGATGCTGTCCCTACAGCAGTGATAGAAATTATGCAAAATTGCTAGTCAAACAGTGAGGACAAACTCACCTGCAGCAATCTCTATCTAATCAAGCAAATCTCATTGTACTACCTACGTGCCTGTCTCCGGCCTATTTGACAACCCCTCCTGCCCCCCCACTCCCTCCCCTCCTTCCCCCGCAGCAACGACTACCTGATCAACACCAGCCACCACCTAGCCATCTGCTACAACGACCGCAGCGTGCTCGAGAACTACCACCTGGCGGAGGCCTTCCGGCTACTGCAGAAGCCCGAGTACAACTTCATGTCGGGTATGTCCGAGGACGACGTCAAGCGCGTGCGCAAGAACGTGATTGCGATCGTGCTTGCGACCGACCTGAAGCAGCACTTTGCGGTGCTGGACCAGTTCCAGGCGATCAGTGAGCAGCTGACGGCGTGCGCGGCCAGCGCCAAGCAGCACGAGTTGCCGGACCACGTGCGGCTCGCGGTGGTGCAGATGACGATGAAGTGCGGCGATATCGGGTGGGTCTTTCTCGACCCTAAATATAATTTTTTATCTGTCCTTTAACCCAGGTGTGTATCCTTTATCTGTCCTTTAATGTGTGTGATTACATTATAGTTAGCAAAGGTGCGGCTCGCGCTGGTGCAGATGGCGCTCAAGTACGACGATATCGGGTGGATTTTTCTCGACCCTAAGTACAATTCTCCTTTTCTGTCCTTTAATTTACGTGGTGAAGTCCTCCTTGGTAAAGGCGCGGCTCGGGCTCGCTCGTGCGGATGGCGCTTAAGTGCGGGCATGTTGGGCATGTTTCCATGAATTTTATATGCGTCTCTTATTTCTGTGGTGAAGTCCTCCTCGGTACAGTGCAGACGGTGCGGGTGTAGATGGCTCAAATGTGGAGACATTCCTGGGACTTTGGGTAAGACTTTCTTTTATTCTGAAAAACCTGCCTGGTCCCTCATCATCTTTAATTCTTGTTGTGACTCGGGGCTTATGCTTTCCCCGATGCTGCTCAGTTGCGGCGGTATTGTTTGTTTGTTTTCCTTCTATCCTAATACATGCCCTGTGCCTTAGTCACATATTCATTAGTGATGAGGTGCCCGCGCTGGCGCAGATTTCCCTGGGCATTGGGACGTGGGGTGCCTTGCGTGGTATCTGCACTAATGGACTGGATAAAACATTGGTCGCCTTGGAAAGAATTGTTTTACCAGGTATTATGTTACCTGTATAATAAATATTTCTGTTGCCAGGTACTCATTTAACCTATATCTTCTCTTATACATAATATACCGTTCTTCCTTCACGCCACATGAAATTCAACTTCAGGTACTAGTGTAAATGTAATGAATACTGATGATAGTAGTATACAGATTTCTCATGACCATCCAAGTTTCCCCATCCTCCAGTTTCCACCCATCTCTCGGTCCCTTATTCCATCCGATCTCTCTGTTATGACTGCTACATGCTTACCTAGTGCCCTCCTAATCTGATCCACGGCTTCCGTGTCATGCAACCTGCACCAGGCACCTGGCGAAGAAGCGCGCGTACCACACGCAGTGGGTGGAGCGCATCAACGCCGAGTCCTTTGCACAGGTGGGTGGTCATATCTAGGTACTTGAAGTTTTGTTAGTAAATATAGTAGTACTACTTCAATACTAGTATGACAGTGTTACTTTAATAAATCATGAGACAGTGGTACGAGAAGGTGATGACAGTTTTTATCCATCCTTCTGCATGGGTGGGTGTTCATGGTGACTAATTACGGCGCTTATACGCAGGTGAACGGCGGTTATACTTGAAGGCTGGGTAATTATGGCGAGCTAAGACACCTCCCAATACCGCGGTTGACGTGATGGCGAGCCACATACATCTGCACGATCCAACCCCCTTTCAAGGGGGGTGCCTTGCGAAGCCGTAGAGACCTTGTTGCTCGCAGCGATGAACCGGTGGCGACATGAGCAACCCAATGTTTGTTGCCCCTTGAGCGGGTGGGGGGGCAGGTTCATTGGGACCCTGATGTTTTCATTCATCTGACCGTAAAAGTGGCTTACTTCAAGAAAACCCACTACCTATATTCCCGTTTCGAACCACACCCTACTAGAGCTACCAGCAGATAGCAGGCAATGGAGTAATATTGTAGAGAGGGACGCTGTGACAAGCCCACCCTCAGAAAACCCCTCCTCGCTTGGCCTCGCCTCGCCTCGCCTCGCCTCGCCTTGCCTCGCCTCGCCTCGCCTCGCCTCGCCTCGCCTCGCCTCGCCTCGCCTCGCCTCGCCTCGCCTCGCCTCGCCGCGCCGCGCCGCGCCGCGCCGCGCCGCGCCTCGCCTCCCCTCGCCTCGTCTCGCCTCGCCTCGCCTCGCCTCGCCTCGCCTCGCCTCGCCTCGCCTCGCCTCGCCTCGCCTCGCCTCGCCTCGCCTCGCCTCGCCTCGCCTCGCCTCGCCTCGCCTCGCCTCGCCTCGCCTCACCTCGCCTCGCTTACACTAGCAGTAATACAACGCAGCGAGAAAAACAAAGAGCGACATTTCATCTCATTACTGCCAAGTCTAGTAATAGCTACAAAAGACTTATTGTGGAGCCCATGTCGCGAAGCTTGTGCTCCACGCTATGACCCATGCCCACCCTTTTCCTGTCCCACCGCACTTCCCTCACTCAACCTTTGAAACCACACCACCCCCTTGGAATCTATGCCCCACCTCTTATATCATCACACCCCGCCCCCTCTAAGCATGCGCCACTGCCTCTGTAACCGTACCCCAACCATTCCTAATGCGATGCCCCATCCCTAAGAAACCCTGCCCTTGAACACTCCTGCCCCCATCTTCCATGTAAACAGGGCGACAAGGAGCGCGCGTCGGGCCTGCCCATCTCCTCCTTCTGCGACCGCCAGAACCAGAACGTGCCCAAGGCGCAAGTCGGATTCTATAACTTTGTCGCCATCCCGATGTTCAAGGCCTGGTTCGCCGTGTTTGGCTCCGACAACGAGGTCTCGCGAGAGCTGCAGGCAAACTTTGAGTACTGGAAAGAGCTTGAGCGGCTGGGGGAAATCAGCAAGGAGGTCTGAGGAAGGATCTTGAGCGGCAGGGGGGAAACAGCACGGAGGTCTGAGGACTCTTGGGTACTGAGAGTGGCTGTTGGGGAGCATGTAGGAGGTCTGAGGAAGGATCTCGAGCGGCTGGGGGGAAACAGCACGGAGGTCTGAGGACTCTTGGGTACTGAGAGCGGCTGTTGGGGAGCATCTAGGAGGTCTGAGGATTTCCTTGCCAAGGGAGGTTGGGACACGCTGGGGGAAAGCAGACAGTTCTGACCTTGAAAAGTAATTGGACCCGATTTGGGGAAGCAAGGAGGTTCAAGGTTTTGGTGCCCAACTGCCAGACTGAAGAGAGTGTTTGACCAAGGGCATCAAACAGTGCTGGACTGCGCTGCATGATCTACGGTGCGAAGGGCTGGACGATGATGCGAGAGGCTACGGGGAAGCGCTGGAGGGACCTTGAGACAGGAGAGCAGGGCAGTTCATGGCTGAGGTTGTGGGGGCGATTATTAATTAATTAATTAATAGGCACGTGACTGCGGACAAGATAACAGCAGGCTCGAGCTACCATGGTCCGGATTCTCCCGATTTCTGGCCTGCGCTCAGTGCGCTGGTTGTCTCCTTGGTACCTGGTCACGTGCACCGCTAACGCACGGTACACAACCAGCCATATAGCCTTAGCTTAGCCCTTGTACAACCAGCCATGCTACGTCCTGGCTACGCTAATTGCGTACCTGCCCACGCTCCTTGTTATGAACTTATGATATGCTCAAGAGGGTTTTATTGCACCCACAGAACTTGCCGGATCGTCTATCGTGTCCGATTGCTGCTGTGGCATGCCTCTGGCATGAAGGAGAAAGGGCGGGGTCTCTGCCCTTTCTTCCTGTTGTGAACATACAGGGCTGGATTAACCCGTGTTTTTTTACAACGCGATGTATCGCGTTGTAGGGTTAGAACGCGATGTATCGCGTTGTAATCTGACACGTGGCAGGCACAGTAGATACGAGATTTTCGGTCTGAAACTCGGTGGACGGCCTCCTTACATCCCGTAGAACTCAAGAAAAAATCCTGGTATTTTTTGGATTTTTTTTGTGACAGCTGCAAACAAATATGTACCACTGAAATCAGGCATTTTCGCGGGACGAAGGTGAAGACGACGGCGATGGCGGCAGGTAGATCTCGCCAGTTTTCGCGCGAATTTCAGTGGCTGTTGGGTGGCACGACCATGATGATGCGTTCAAAGGTTGATAATGAGGTTTCTACGAGTTTGTTGAGGTAGTGGGGCAAAGGAAACGTAGATTTTTCCAGTTTCTCACCCAACTTTCATGCGGAAACCCTGGAAACCGGCATACATATTATTACGGCAGGAACCGGGTCTGCTGCGGCACCATGCTTGGTATTTCCATGGTGTTTCGACTTCTTACCACATGTTTATTCATTCCGAACGCCCGGACTCTCGGCTAAACCGAGATTTGTGCAGACTTTTATTGGGTAGCTCCGGGCATGATGGTGCCTGCAAATAGCGTAAGGCGTGACCGTGGCTATTGCTACGGTATGCTGTATTTTCCTGGAAATGGCCTCTGCCACCGGCTCAATAGTGCTTGCAGGCGTAAGTATATCGTGTTTCCACCTAGTTTCTGCCCGTTTTCCACTTTTTTCTACCGACCTCTGCCCAGCCTCTCTAAGACCGCCATCCTACTCGACGTTGCTTGCATGTCAGCCATAGCAGGTTGCAGTTGTGCAGTATTTAGGTGCTGTATACGTCGTCAAGCCGTGAATATATCGTGAGGATTGGATATTGATGGTTTATACTACGTTGATTGTGCAAGAAGATCAGCTAGGTGCCCATAATCATGGTGTATAATAATGCGTTGTTAGCATCTTGCCACCATTTGCTAGCATGCATTCCAGCGTCATCTTTGCCTGCATGTAAGCGCATGGATCACTCAACCTATCCAAGCCTTGC
>RPFO01001488.1:0-107500 GCA_009746045.1 Mesostigma viride | reverse complement strand
ATATATAAATGCTACTGGCAGTCGTTCGCACTGGGTGAAGGGAGGGCTAGATCAAACGGGCCACGGCAGGAGGAAGGTAGGAGGGAGGAAGGGGGGGATTGTGGATAAGAAATTTTCAGTAAACGCCCAAGGGTGGGACTTAAGCCGTTGTGGGGATTTGTTGTTTCCAGGGAAACATTAGTTCTTTGGTAAAACAGGCAGATCTGCCGTACCACAGGTATGTTGTGTCACACCAACGCAGATCTATATCATATAGAGTACACTACACCAGATCTATATCGTATAGAGTACACTACACCAGATCTATATCAAATAGAGTACACTACACCAAATACAGGTTTCCGACATGGCTGACGGGTGACCACTGCAGCGATTTGCGAGCAGCTAAGACCCTTTTATAACAGTAGCCACATACTTCAAAATTTTAGAGAAGCCATTTACTTCATCCAGGCAAACCTATTTTGGCAAAAAATGCGATCGCTATCAATAAAACTAATCCTGCCTCTGCTGCCTCCCATGCAGCAGCCAGTTCATTAACGTCCTACAGTCGCCGGGGGCAAACTGAGACATGAATCTGCGCGTCGTTCTGGTTTGGGCATCATCCTGGGCCCGCCCACCTTTCCAGGTGACCAGATGCTGGATTCCCGGCACTGCGGAAGTCGACATTTTGTTGCTTGCTGCTCACCTGGTAGCAGCAATACATGGCCAGGCTGACCCAGCAGATGATGGCGCCAATCAGGGCAGCATGGTTCCACTTGTCGGGCCGGTTGAGGAGCAGGGGACCCTGGATGATGAAGTAAGGGAGCGTAGAGATCATCATAATCCAGGCACCGTACCTGCAGGTGGGTGGATGGGTGCAGGTAGGGGGGGGGGGGGGGGGAGATGACGGTGGCATGTACCGGACCCGTAAGGCAGGTGAAAAACAGAGGATCTTTGGCCAAACTTGCTGGTGGTGTATGACAGGTTTATGGTGTTCATAGGATTGGCGCAAGGGGGGCAATGTCATCTAAGAGAAGAAAAACCAGCGGCCAGGAAAACCACCGAAATACATTAAGTGAGACCACCAGCAATGATAAACCGGCAGGAAGTACATTTCTACGTATACCACCGGGGACAAGCTCCATGGCATTTAGGGCTCCATGGCATAAATCTGCTAAATGTAGGAAGGACGCGAGAGCATAGCTGCGCTTCAGCATGTCAGGAAAGCCGAAGTGGACGGAACTGTGCTGAAGCATGGAGGGCATCCCACCTTGTCTGTGTGTCGGTGGTAACACCCGTCTCCGTTAAGCTGCACCCCTTTGTGAGCGTTTTGTCTTTCGCAGTCCCGTTAGGCCCGGAAAGGTCGCACCGCCCCAAAATTAGCGAGCCCGCCCACGCGATCGTCAATATCATAATTGAAGAGCCAGCCAGCACTCCCATGCCTACCAGAACCTGGCCCTGCGCCTCATCCGCCGTCCCCTTCAAGCCCGCTATGGCAATAAGAAAGGCATCCGGGAACGCTCCAAGGAGCGGAAGCAAGAGACCGCCGATGAGGCCCGGGTTTAAAACCTTGAGCAGCAATTCGCTACCGTCGGATATCCACTTGGCTGCATTAACTAGCATGTAGCTATAGACAATCATGAGAAAAACGTTGCCAATCATGCCCGCCGAGCATGGCAGATATCCGTATGGCTCCTCGCACGTCAACTCCGCGGGATCAGCAAGCCCGGCTTCTGCGTATGCCTGGCCCATCGATGAGGCCAAGACGCCCAACTCCGGGTGTTCGTTTACCATTTTTGGTAGATGGAACTACAGGTGTCGCTTGCCTACAGGGAAGGCTCAATGCCTAGCAATTTGGTGCTATGCTTCCAACCCTTTTCGTGGAAAGCTGCCTTTGCCTCAATTTTCGGCAGCCACGACCCGACGGGCTTTGATTAGCGAACCGAGGGGGCGAAGCCCGTTGGTCGTTGCCCGTTGCCCATGACGTTGCCCGGTTGCTGATCGAGGATCGAGATTCGAAGATTATTAAAAGGCGCTTCAACCTAGTCGCTTGTTACTGTACAGGATATGTACAGGCATTCACGCCTTAAGTTGGGTTGGCTAAAGTTCTAACTCTGTTCACGTCTTAAGTTTGGGTTCGCATAAGGATTTCGGCATTCTGAGTTCGAAGTACAGTAATTCCCGCTTTAAGGTACGATTCTTAAGGTTACGTTCCCGCGTTAAGTTACGACGCAAGTGTGGGCGGCGACCGTAACTTAAGCCTGGTTGCCATCGTAACTTAACGCGGTATTGAGCCAAACTGTAGGCGTCAGGCTACTTTTGGCTGCGGAGGAGGCCGTTTTTGGCCAAGTCCGGACGTCCGGACTCCGGATTAGGGGACCCGCCAATCTGCCCAGTCCTGCGAATGCCAGGAGTTTTGCAATCAAGGTGGCCCTTAGCCGGGTGGATTACAGTCATTCCCGCTTTAAGTTGCGATCGCCCCCTAAAATTTGGCGCCGCAACTTAACGCGGGAACGCAACTTAACGGTAGAATTAGGCTAGCAGCCCACCACCTCCTCCTCTGACGGACTTCTATACGGCATTCGACAGCTCTCGTCAAGCCCGATCCAGCTGCAGCGTCAAAGCCGGCCCAAGTCCATTTTCCAGGCCAGATATTGTGGACAAACTGAAAGGCGGGCTGCAAAACACGCCGTGGGCAGCAGTGTTTTTTTTAGTGGCGATATGCCGCCAAATGTGGCGGTGTGGCACTTTTTTTGGCAAAATGTGGCGGTGCCACCCACTTTGACAGGGCTCCCAAGAAGCCACAATTTGGCCGTGCTGTTCTACTTTGTAGTTTCGTTTCGCCACAGGGTGGCCGTGCCTGAAGTTCACTCTAGTACAGGTTACGCCACAATTGGCGGTGTCAGCCGGTTTTCCGGCCGGCGTTCCGCCACAAGCCTCCCTAGTACAAGAATACTACTATGAGTACTACTATGACTGACTAACTTACTGACTGCATAAGTGCATGTACGTAGAGGCGGTAGAGCCCGGCCAAGTGCCAAGTGGCAAGTGGCCCGCTGCCAGAGACCAGAGTGCACTGTGCAGACTGCAGCTTGTGTGCTTTGTCACTGTTCAGGCTTCAGCTGGCTGGCGGCCTGGCGGCTGGCGCCTCACTTCAGTCACTCGCCAGCCGTTGTTGTTGTGTCCCACGCCGCCTAAGGGCAGCAGAGAATCTATAGTGGCCGAGGGCCGGATATATTTAGTATCGGTGGTACTATCGCCAGCCGTACTGAATTGACTAATGTGATTCGACTTTCGGCACTAGTAATCGTTGTTGTTAATTTACCAAGTACGCCCGGCGCCGATGCCTGAGACGGAGACGCTCGCCCGCCTTGTGTACATACAGCCAGTGGGAAACAACAACAACAACATACGGTTCTGCCACATGAGGGGCTCCAACTACAGCTGCTGGACGCTATTTCTGGCCACAATGGGTGTCTGTATCAACTATCCACCTTATATGCGTACACGCCAGCTTCCCAGTGTCACCGCATACGCGTAGTCCCATGGTCTGTGCCAAGATCTTGCATGATCCAGCCGGACCCATTATCCCCGGTTGAGAGCACTACATGGCTACACGTGGGCAACACACGGCTCGATCTACTACATCTGGACCCGGTTGAATTTGGATGGGTCTTAACCAAGGGGGACATCAGAACCAGCAAATGTATCTTTGAGTACACCGCAGATTGGGGTTATGATATCTTGTTGCATACGTACCATCAGCCCCATCCGGGCCGAGCCCGCTGGGGAATACATTGGCCGGGCTACACTTGGGTTAAGATGATTACCCTGGCGGTAGACCACCCTCTCGTGGACCGCAGGGCCACTGATGTACAACACCTTTTGATGCATAGGGCGATAGGGGTCTGTGCTACGCTCCACGAGCGTTTTGGTCATGATGCATCATGCCTGTGCACGCACCCTAGTGAAACCATTGAGCACAGGTTTCTTTATTGTAATCTCCCTGGGGTTTGGACGTGGCTCATTAACATCTGGGCCGCATGGACGGCATCGCCACCCACTCTCCCAATCAGCGTGCGTACCATCATTTTCGGTATTGCTGGCACACCAGGGACCGAGCTTTCAGTTTCCCAAGCAGAATGGATATGGCTACGCACTACTATGCTATACGCGATATGGACCATACGCAACGAGACCGTCTTTAAGGTCCGCGAGGAGTATACCCGCGGCGGCGTAGTCCGGCGCTTTATATACCTATGGAATGCGGCTATGCGCCGCTACTGGCTGTTAGCTCAGGAACAACACAGGGTGTGGGACCCAGGGCCCAATAACGACAAGCCCAGCCCGCTCCAGCTTTTTCATGATCTACTGGGCCGTAATCAGGTATTCACCAGTATGCCTCATGGCGACATTACTCAGGTCCAATGGCTTCCCTGGTCTAATAACGCGCCCTATTAGCCTTTCACCTGTCACCGCCACACGTGTGTGTGCCCACCTTCATTAGGATTCGCTGATACTCATTTCCCCTCTCACCTCTTTGGTCCATAATTGGCTAATAAAATATACCCATTTCCCCGAAAAAAAACAACAACATACAGCCAGTACGGCGCCGCGCCGCGCTGACCCCGCTGCCGGCAGGGTCATTTGCTGCACCAAAAAGCCAGCCCGCCACACGTGGCCGTGCCAAGCCCAATTTTAATTGGCTTAAAGCCACACATTGGCCAAGTAAACTGCAGTTTTCATAGTTCGAAACGCCACAAGTGGCCTAGCGCCACTAGTAACGAAAACCTTAAAAAAAACACTGGTGGGCAGCCACGCAGTGCCTGCGTTTTATAACACAAGTGTGTTTAACCCTCTGACTTCGGCTCTTTTTTTGGCGGGTTACTTAGTAATTGCCAATCGGCTTCACGTTTGACTGTGACAAAACATGGGAACAGTCGTGAGGGAAGCTTCATTTACTGTCAATTAACTGAATTAAATTAAATTAAATTAAATTATAACATGCCTCCGTGGGGAGGTCATCATGATGTAGCACATATTTCATGATGGATGGGGTGGAGGAAGCCGCGTGATCGAACTGTCCTAACTCTATCTAGAAAATCCTACCTACGCTACTCATCAAAACGCCTCCTCCGCTTGGGGGGAGGTGGCTTGCCCACAGGGTCGGGCGTGTGCGCCTTGACAATCTTCTTCCACCGCGTCTTGTCCTGCATGGCAGTCCAAAGACGGGAGAGAGAGTGGATGCGGTGCTCAAACTGGGCTGGGACCACTAGGTCGTCCAGCAACATCTGAACGTAGTTGGTGACAGGTTTCCCTACCCTTTTGGGAATGTCCTTGGGGCCAGGCCAGGTCAGAATGTGCCGCCCTGGCTGTCCAAGCCGCTGGGGGCCGGCCAGACCAAGGGTGGTGTCGACCTGGCTGGTGCGGGCAAGGTGTCCTACAAATGCTATCCGCCTACGCTGCCTAATCTCGTCCGAAACACGAGGCATGCCATGATACAAAGACTCTGATGGCGGACGTTCGGAAAAACCTACCGGACCTGCCGGAGCATCCTGTAAACTGTGCCGTCGAGCCGAGCTGCCAGTTTGGGTGGGAGGGTCCGGATGCCTCGGCGCCATACGTGAGCACCGTGAGGACGAGGACCTTGAAGAGCATGCGCTTGCGGTGCCCGTCCAGGCCCTTCGAGCGCCAGTAGGGTGTGAGCGAACGGAGCTTGGCCCAGGCAAGGCCGATGCGGGTGTCCACATCGTCGGCGGTGTCAGGAAGCCAGCTCCCCAACAGCTTGAAGCGGTCGCGGAACGGGACCTTCGTCCCGTCGAGCAGGCGCGGCAGCGGTGGTTTACTGGATGCCCCTATCACCATCGCCTCAGTTTTGACACTAGTGTTACGTCCAGTGTTACGTCCCTGCCCAGACTCACCTAGCCTGAGCTACGTAGCAAAAGACCCTTCTTGCCGGAATTAGGAATAATTCAAGATAGCCTAAAGTAGGTTGCGCTTCACGACGTGAGTCGTGAGATATCTGGCATCACGGCTTAATGCCAAGCTAATTAGTTCACACTTATAATGGCTAGCAATACCAATTACAAATGGATAATGCCCCGGGCTCAATGTGTAGGCGTATTCGCACTTATCATTCATTAAACCAAGAGGACGAGACTCTCGTCCTTGGACCACTTTAACCTAGGTTGGTTGCGGCGCAGATACACGCCAATTTCCTTAGAACAATCCGAGTCACTCATTCCACGTAGGATCCGGGCCGACATCGACCCTCAACTATAGGATCCACGCCTAGAACCACTGACAGACTCAGAACCGGCGCGGCGCCACAGCGCCGGCCCCTAAAAGGACAACCTAGGACCAAAATAACTAGTCCAATTCACACAATAGCCAAGGTCCGTAAAACCCAAGTCCAATAGACCAAACAGCCTTAGTAATTTATTCCATTGTTACGTCCGGCCAAAAGGGCAGGGACGTAACACTCCTCCCCCCCATGGGGGTCGGTAGTCCCTACCGTACAAGTTATATTTGGAAAAACAACGCTACTATAAGAGTACTATGTCCCAACCTCGGTTCACCCGCAGGTTAGTAATGCCAGTTCCTCTAGAAGTTGATACACAGGCCCAACTCTGACGTAGTAGTAAGACTCCGATGGTGACTGGATCAATCCGCTGTCCGTCACGAAAAACTATCCTAACCCCTTTAGCGTCCGCCGCTAGTGGCACGTCGCTGCGACAGGACTTCAGTGAGGGCCCTACGCCCCGCGTGGGTCATCTGTGAAATCATCACCCCAGGGTGCGAACACAGGTCATGGCCTCAAAAGCCACCTGGTAGGGGGACACCTTCTGTCGACCCAGCCGGGACAGCTCCACCCACGACCCTCGGGGCCACAGAGACAGGAACCCAGCAAGGTACTGGGGATGGGTGAACATGAGCGTCAACGCCGACCGATCCACCACCCCACACCGGTGCTCGCGAACAAAGTGCACCCCCATCAGGAAAACCTCCATACGCACGTGATCATCGTTGATCGACACCGTCCGGGCCCCTACAATATCGGGCGCCACCAGATTAAGAAAGGCACTCCCCTCCGCTGGAGCCACCTTGGGAGGCGTCACCACGTGCTTCACCCCATCGACCTGATAGCGCCAATCCCACCAGTCTTCGGACCCGAATCGCACAACATGCCCCACCGCCGCGGGGAAACGAGGGTCGTCGGGTTGCGGCAGGGGCAGGGGGACTTGGGGCAGAAAGGTGATCTCTACCTGTTCCCAGTAAGCCCCGCGATCCACAGCGAACCAAGGACCCGCGCGAAACACCAGAGGAGCAGGTAGGTGCGTACCCGGGGGAACCTGAAAAGCCGGAGGCCCCTCGAATGTCACACAGAGCTTCTCCGTGCGCGGTCCTGGCCCACCATGTCGCACCACTCGGCCCGGTACCGGCCGTATGAAGTCTCCCAATGACCACTCCTCGTGAGATGACCCAGGAGCTCGGGAGGCCGCATCATAGCCCACTGAGGTGGCAGCAGAATGATCGCCTTGACGACCGTGCTGGACCATCAGGCGCTGTATCAGGTCCTGTCCTGATTGTACCGCAGCTACGAGCGCTTCCAAACGCATCACGGGCTCCGCTGGTACCAAATGCCCGTTCCGCTGGGATCCTCGGCGGCCCGAGGTCGCGTCGCTGCCAGGGGGTGTAGGCACGGTTCCTCCGCGGAAGGGTGCGAGTGTCGACCCGACGAAGTGGGACGGATGTGTCCCTCCGCAGGACGTGGCATTGATGAGCCGGCTGGTGCAGGCCGGGGACGTGGATCCAGGGAGACCAAAAAGGTAGGCTCCGGTGGTTCCAAGGAGACAAGGAAGGTAGGCTCCTCCTGGCCCGCATCCGTCGGAGGATCTAAGGGGGCCACAACCGGGGGCTCGCCCCCGGCCGGCTGTTCTGTCCTAGCCGGAGCAGCTCCCGTCGTATCCGACCGCGGTCGCCGAGACTCTCGCTCCAATTCCACCGCCGACCCCCACGTGCGCTCCCAGTGCCGATCCGCCGGGCGACGAGGTGGTGGTGAAGCTCGGCGAGCAGGGCGTACCTCCGTTCCCGAGTCCGAACGGGAACGCGAGCGCGATGACGGTGAGGGCGAGCGCCGACGTGCAGGCCGGTCTGGAGCACGCCGAGCATCTGGTTGGCTGCCTCCGCCCCAACCCGTGGGCCGCGGGCGAGACCCTCGCCCAGAGGGGCGCCCCCAGCCCATCGCCGGCGGTGGCGCCTCGAAACGCGTCACAGGACGATGTCCTGCGCCGCCCTCCAAGGAGCCCCCAGAAGGTGGATCCCTTGAAGGGGGACGAGGAAGAGGACGGGGAGGGTAGTCATCAGAGTCGGAGTCATCACCCTCGCTCCCATCATCCTGGTCCTCGTCGTCCATCGCCACGATGCGATCCAGAGCCTGCCGTAACGAGTACTGACCCGCGCGCATGCACTTCTCGCCCCGCAACGCCCCTTCCAACGGGAGGTATCGGGGAAAGTAGTTCTCCAGATGCTTCCGCACCTCGGGCTGAATCAGGAGGAGCAACAGCCGTGGAAATGCCAGACCTGCATCCAGCGTGTTCACGCACGCATGACACAGGCACTCCCGCTCATGGGTTTCCCAGTCGATACCGACCACCACGCCGTTATACCGCCTATTAATGCAACTGGTGTGTCTTCTTGTATGCTTCCAGTAAGCGGGCGCAACCCGCTAACTCAGTAGGGGTGCGCCAGGAGTCCTCCGACTCATGCTGCGCGAATCGCCATCGCACACGGTATTGTCGCTGGGTCCCCCGACCTCGTTTGACATCTCGGTGTCCCACGATCGCAGCCACCTCATCCTCCTGTTCCCCTGTGTCCGGATTGAACTCCAACGGGGCCGGGGGGTTGACCCTACCCTGAATGGTGTTCTGGTGGTACAACTTGAGCTGGTCACGATGGAAACGGTTGGACGTGAGGTTCCATGACACCGGGACGTCCACCTGGAACATGACGTCATCAAACTTGGTGAGAACCTTGTAGGGGCCCAGGAACATGGGACGCCGGGTTGGCAAATACGGGTACGGGGTATAATACGCGGACCTAAAATACGCGTATTATACGTGGGGGGTGTAAAATACGCGGCGGTAAAATACGCGACAGTTTTTGTGGTCCAATTGTCAGTCACCCAATTAGCACGCTCCTTGACGATGGTCATGCAGTTATTGCAACTGAAATTTGGTGTATATGCTTATTTATTAACATCTTCCATTAATTTATGCCCTGCAATCCTATCTGATTATGATTTGTTAAATGCTGGGGGGAGCAGGTCTACTGCAACGGGAACTGTAAGGAATCAATTAATTAGTTAATTGTAAGGAAAGCCATCCACTATATAATGCATGAGAGGACATAAGACACAACTAAGGACCATGCTCTCAAGGATCCCACAACAAGCTCCATACACATACACACATGTGCACACACATTCATCATTGACAAAATGCACAACAGCAGAGGATATAAGACACAAGGACCTTGCTCTCAAGGATCCCACAACAAGCTCCATACACATACACACATGTGCACACACATTCATCATTGACAAAATGCACAACAGCAGAGCCACCCAACAACTTCCGAGAAGGAGGGGTGACGTGCCCTCCTTTGTACTGGATCATGCCGGCCACCATCTGCTTGAAAGAGGCGCTCTCAGCCGCATTGAAGGCAATGCCGTTCTCGATAAAAAATTCGGCAGCCAGCAGCTGGACACCTTGTTCGTCGACGGGAACCAGCCATTTGGTGATGCTCAGCTGGCCTTTGCTGGGAACCGACGACAAGTCAGCCGGCGCAGCCCCTCCTATCTCCGCCATTGCCCTGTTCAAATTGTGATGCTTCTTGGCGTCTGACTTCTGCAACTTGTTGTTAGCAATCCTGAGAAACCTGCTCCGGATATTCGGTGGAATTTTGTCGCAGGGTAACATCCCTTCCCCTGCGATTCCGGCAAAGTGTGCACGGACTCGGAATACGCTGATTGGCCCCGCCTTGTAGGAGAAGTTCTTGTTGCAAAATGAACAGAACATCCTCGACACATACTGCGTTGTGTTACTAACAGCATCTGTGACTGCTTCTTTCTTCTCGACAACGAAATCCCATTCAGGCCCTTTCTTCGGCATGGCTGCAAATCGAAAATGGCTGCACACTATCGCACAGTCGCAAGTACTAGCTGGCCTCGTCGTCGCTATATTTTCCGGTGAAATGGGTGTCGTCGCTATATTGCATTACACCGTCAGTAGCACAGCTGGCATTTGCTGGCATTATGCGTTTTGTACTTAGTCCTAGCTGTCTCCTACCGGCCAAAGATTTTGCAAGGCTTGCGCTTTATGGAAAGAACTGTACGCATCTACTTCTAGTAGTAAAAATCTCAAATGTGCAGTGAACGCGCCGCGCCCAGAACCTGGGCACCGCGCCAGTGCCCGCTGCCCGCTGGTACCCCCGAAAAATTCTAAGTCCAAACCGCGTATTCTGAAGTAAAGTACGCGTATATACGGCGGAGGCCTTCAGTGTACGTTTTCCCGTATTTTTGCGGCTCCGTACGGCGTACTGACCAACCCGGATGGGACGAAGCTTTGTCTTCAGCTCCTTCTCCACCTTGTGTGAGAATCGTCCGATCTGTGGGCCCTCCACCAGGACCCAATCGCCCACTTCAATGGACGGCGCCCGGTTATCCCGCTTGCCGGCCGTCCTCTCCAGATACCGCTCGGTCGCGGCACGGTAGCCCTGGACTGCACTGTTATGAGCCTGGTGCATCCGCTGCAGCAAGCGATCAACCCCCTGGCGTGTGTCCAGCTTGACCTGATCCTCTCCCCGTTCGGGGCTCATAAGCAGGTCGGGAGGCGTGAGAGGGTGCCTGCCAGAGTTGAGGAAAAAGGGGGTAAATCCGTGGGCGGCCTGGGGAGCATTGTTCAGGGAGAACTCCACCAAGCCCAGAAGCTCCTCCCAATTGCTGCCCACCGCGTCGGTGTAGTGTCGCATGGTCTCCTGCACTGTGCGGTTCAACCGCTCCACCAGATGTGACGACGAACTGTGGTATGCCGTGCCCAGCGACACCTTGGTGCCCAGCCGTTCGAAGAACTCCTGCCAGAATTTGGCCGTGAAGAGCTTGTCGCGGTCGGAGATGAACTGTCGGCTGAGCCCATGGAACCGGAACACGTGCGTCAGGTATATCTTGGCGCACTCCTCTGCAGTGAGGTCGGCCGGACACGGGGCCAGGTGACACATGCGCGTCAGGCGGTCCACGAACACCAGAACCATGCTGTTGCCGCTCTTCGCCTTCTTGAACGGGCCGATGAAGTCCATCATGATAGAATCCCAAGGACCCATCGGATCAGGTAACGTCTTGGGGACGGCTTGCGAGCCCGTGTTCCTGGACTTCATGATCTGGCACGAGGGGCACTGGCGCACATATGTCTCAATATACTCCTTCATCCCTGGCCAGTAGAAATGTTTGCGGGCCCGAGGATAAAGACGGTGGCTTCCTTGATGTCCGCCTAGAAGCGAATCGTGGAGCTCGTGAAGCAAGGCGGCTCTACAAAGCTCCGGGACATACAGCCGCCATTCCTCCGGCTGGATACTCACGAACAGGCGTCCATCCTGGAACTTGCAAGGGTAGGCACCCATCTGCTGGGGATGCGCCCGGATGGCTTCAAGCGCCGCTTCCTCCGTGACCGTGAAACGACTGATCATCGTCTCCAGGTCCGACGTGACTGTGAACGCGTCCGCGGCCGGTTCTGTCTCCGCACTCGCCTGGTTGACGAATTCGGAGAAGACTGTGGGCGGGCCGATCGGCTGAAGCTGAAAAATTCCCTGGGGCGGCACCACATGGCTAAGGGGCATGCGCATATGCGATCCCTCCCCCTCCCCGGGGGCATCCACGTCCTCGTGGGCATCGTCTCCTCCAAGAGAGGTGACAAGTCATCGCTGGTGGTGTGTCCCAGATGAAACAGGTGGCGGGCCCGGGGAGACCGTGGCTCCGCGCCGTAGGCGGTCCCCGGGGCGGCCACTGGTACGCAAGTGGTATGAAGCACATCCATGTCCTCGTAGAACCAATAGTCCGCCCGTCGCGAAAGGGCGTCTGGCACCACGTTGTCCGCGCCCTTGACGTATTGGATCTTGAATGGCGCAAACTGTGACAAGTACTCCATCCACCGCGCTTGGCGGGGCGTCAGGTTGGGCTGCACCAGGAGGTGGGTGAGCGGCCGGTGGTCGGTGTGGATCACCAGGCGGTGGGGGTCGAGATCCCCCTGCTCACTAATGGCCACCGAAAACTGGGCCCCCAGAAGATGATGACGCCACGTGTGGCAGCTGTAGACTACTGCCAGAAGCTCCTGCTGATGCACTGGGTAATTCCGCTCCGCCGGAATCATTGTGCGTGAGATATACTCGATGGGCTGAAGACCCTTGCCTTGGTCCTGCAAGAGGACACCCCCGATGGCCACCTTGCTGGCGTCCGTAGCCACGACGAAAGGAAGGGCCGGGTCCGGCAGGATAAGGACTGGTGCTGTGGTGAGGTGGCGCTTAAGCGCCTCAAAAGCCTGTTGGCACTGCTCAGCCCAAAGGAACGGGGTACCCTTCTTGAGAAGAGCGTTGATCGGAGCGGCGATGGTGGCAAACCGCGGGATGAACCGTCGGTAGTAAGATGCCAATCCCAGGAAGCTGCGCACCCCTTCACGTCCGTAGGGACAGGCCATTGCTGGACGGACTCGATCTTCTCAGGGTCGGTCGCGATGCCGTCCGCGGACAAGGTATGGCCCAGAAACGGCACGCAGCGGCCGGCGCGCACCTTGGCTTTCCGCGCCGAAAGGTGCTCATCCTCCATGATCTGCAGCACGGCGTCCACATCCTCTAGGTGCTCCTCGAACGTCTTGGAGTACACCAGGATGTCGTCCAGATACGCCAGCGCGCACGTGCGCTTGTAGGTCCAGGGCGGGCGCGCCCCCTTCTGCGGGTCCGCCAGGTCCTGGGAGACCTGCGGCAAGTGGGCTGTGCCCATCACCGGACGGAGGATGTCATTCATCAGCATCTGGAAGGACGCCGGCGAATTGCACAGCCCCATTGCCGCCACCCGAAACTGATAGTGACCGAAGGGCGTAGCGAACGCGGTCTTGTGGCAGTCTTCTGGCGCGATGCGCAGCTGCCAAAACCCGTCCGCACAGTCGATGACGGTGAAACACGTGGCCCCCTGGACACGGTTGAAGATGTCGTCGATCCGCGGTAGAGGATACCGGGACTTGACGGTGATGGCGTTCAGCTTCCGGTAATCCGTCACCAGACGCCACTTGCCTCCTGGCTTGGGAACGAGCAGCACGCCCGCTGAGAAGGGGCTGTTGCTGGGTTCAATGAGCCCCGCGTCGAGCAGTGAAATGAGGATCTTCTTGAGCTCCACCAGCTCGACTGGGCCCATGCGGTACATGGGAGACACGGTAGGACCGGAACCCTCCTGGAGCTGGACACGGTGCAACACCGATCGATTGGGAGGGAACTGGGGGGTGCGATCCGCAAAAAGGGTAGTGCGCTTCTCCAGGACGGCATTGAACCGCGCCAGCTCATCCGGTGTGAATCCGGCACCAATCTCGTTAAGCAGAGCCTGAGTGCTATCCAGGTCTATGCGATACATCGCGTACTCCTTGCCCTTCCGAGCTGGCGCGCCAGCGTCTTGCTACTCATCAGGATCTGGGACGCTGGTCGAGGCCCGTCCGCCGAGCGCTCGTGTGTAATGTTATGGACCTCCGCGGCCTGTGCCCTATACTCGCTGTCAGGGCACCAGAATGAACCATCCGGAAACCAAACTACCCGCCGGCGCACACTGATGTCCACATCCTGCTTGTCCAGCCAGTCCACTCCAATGATGATGTCGGCAGCGCCCAGCGGCGCAATAGTCGCCACCAGGTCCACCGGCGTGCCCTGCAGCACACCCTTGATGTCTGCTAGGCCCGGCGATTGGTGTCGCCGACCGTCTGAGTAGGTGACATAGACTGCCGTGGTGTGAGGCCGGGGTACCAGGCCCAGCCGACGCACCAGGGCCTCGTTGATGAAGGACGTGGAGGCGCCGGTGTCGACCAGGAACTTCACGTCCATGATCGTTTTCTCCTTCAAATACGGATCAAGGACGGTGGGAGGGACCAATAACCCTCCGCTGAAAAGAAACAGATGCCGCGAATCTCCTTGAGATGCACGCGCCGCCGGTTGGGAGGACGCGTCTGCGGCCACGTTATTGACGTCTACCTCTACTCTAGTTGACTCCGCGTCTGGGCTACCATCTGATTTTTCTATCCTATCCCCTACCCCGGGACCCAAGCCCATGGGCAGGGCTACTACTCCCGAGGAGCGGTGGGACGGGAGGCCGCCTCGCCCGACCACCCGCCCTCTTCCCCCCCTCCTCCTCTTCGTCAGCCCCCCCTCCTCGTCGTCGTACTCGTAGCCAGCCACTGCCTGCGTTTGGCCTGAAGAGGAGGACTGTCGCCGCGCCTCATCTCGTTGACCGCACGCAACACACCCTTGGTAGAGCTGGTCGCGGGTGGTCGCGGCTGCTGGTACTGCGTCGGGGCCTGTCTGGCGTGCTGCAGGCGAGCCGCACGCTCACCCGCGTTGCGGGGTCGATCCCGAGGACCGGAGGAGTCGGGGCGGCTGCCGAAGGCCGGGCCGGAGAAACGAACACTGGGTGTCCCTTCTCCTGTCCCACGACTGGCGTTCTTGCCCCGGAGCTTGGGGCAGTCGCGCTTGAGGTGCCCCACCTCGCTGCACATGAAGCAGCGCGCCTTGCTAGCGTCGATCGCGTTGACGCCAGGATCAGTGTAGCCCTCGTCAGGGTCGTCGAGGTACTCGTCCTCCTCCTCGCCGGCGAAATCAGTGGAGTACATCTGGTTCACCCGTCGCGGGGGAGCAGGTCTGAAGAAACGGCGCACTGATGGGGCACGCCCGCGAGCCACTACGTCGGCCACCTGTAGGAGATACCTCTGGATATTCAAGATGTCCCACTCTTCCCAAGGGACATCAGCATAGTGCTTGAATACCTCATCCTGCAGCTCAGGACAGAGTGCCTCGATGAACCTGCTCTTGTACTCGTACCAGGTCATGTCAGCCAGGTAGGCGGCGCTGGACTCGAACTTAGACAGAAACTCGCGATATGGGGTGGTCCCCTGGCGCAGCTTGCTGAAGGCCATCCGCTCGTGGAGTGTAGCATCTGGGGGCACCAGCTTGCGACGCACGCGGTCCATCAGTTCCGCCAAGGTTTGCGGGTATGACTGGGACGCGATGCTCTCACAGTTCAAGATGCTTATCACCGAGGGGTCCATACAGGAGTTAATCACCAGATCAATCAGATCGCTGGTGGCCAGCTGCCAGTTGTGATGATTGCGCCAGATGGTATACTGTCGTCGCCACATGCGTCCCCATTCCTCTACCTCGCGCGGTTTCATGTCCGCGTGCAGCTTGGGTACATTCTTGAAATTGGGCATCGGTGGGGCCTTTACTGCGGCGGTGACAGGCCCACCGACGTCTACGTGGGGGATATCGCCGAAGTCGGGGGGCTGCGACCGGGGGAAAGGGCTGGATCTGGGCGGCGTACCATGAGTCCGCCGCACCTGGACGGATGAGGGGTGTTCGTACCCCGGGTCATCCAAGGCCACCCTGCTGAAGCTGAAGTTGCCAGCAGGCGCAGGCGAGGGGACCGCGCTTTGGTCAAGCACCCGTGGGCGCTGCGGTTGAGAAGCCGGGCGCTGGACTGGCGTGTGAGTCTCCTCGTCTCTGGTGGTGACACTGCTCCTGGTCTCCCCTGGGCTGGTCCGAGGTCTATGAGTACCAACAGGCGGGCCCTGCGTGACAGTTCCCTCGTCCGTCTCGTTAGTCCCTTCCAGGTCATCGAACTCGCCATCTGCCCCTGGGGCCTCCCCTTCCTCGTCCGAATACCATAGCGCCGTGGGTAACAGGGACGTGCTGCCGAAGGACACTCTGCGTCTGCCCCGGTGTGGGGGCCCGGTGGAGGTCCCTGGGGCCGCCCCCGACCTGCCCAAGGATGCGTTGGCCGCCCGGTGACTGGCTGCTGACGGCGGTAGTGCAGGGTATCTCCATTCTCGTCTCCCTGCTGCTCTGGATCCGGTGGTAGCCATTGTGGTCTCGTCTGGGGTTGTTGCTGCTGCGTCCGGGGTTGCTGCTGTTGCCATTGCTGCTGTGGTGACCGTTGCTGCTGCTGATGCTGCTGCTGCTGTTGCTGCTGCTGCGGTTGCTGCTGCTGCTGCTGCTGCTGTTGCTGCTGCTGCTGTTGCTGCTGCTGCTGTTGCTGCTGCTGCTGTGCTGCTGCTGCCGTTGCTGCTGCTGCGAGTACTCTTGGAGCCTCTCTCGGTCGTTCCTGTCATCTCCCTGCCTGGGTAAGGCGTCTATATTGTCCCCATCCGCTGGGAACCTAGGGTTCTGATCTCTGGATCGTGGGGAGCCTTCCGCAGGTCTCTCCATGACCTCACCTGTATCTGTCCCTGCTTGGACGTGCAGTGGTACCTCTATACCCTCTGTACCGTGCTCGTGGTTGTCTACCGGTTCTATCTCTGTATTCTCTAGATCTCGTTCTCTAGTCTCTTCCTCTGTATCTCTGGCGTTCCTTGTTTGGGACCGTGTGGGCATGGTGCTCGTACCGGTACCTTACACTGCAGGCAACACCTCCCCAGGAAGGAAGAGAGAGAAAGAGAGAGAGCAACCACGTGCTATAGAGCTATAACTATAGAACCTAATACTACTCCCTAGTACTGGTCTCCTCTACTGCTTGCTAGGGCCAATGGTCAGCTGAGAGAAAGTCACTGTAACTGCTGTCCCCTCCCCCTGACTGCTGAGTGTGGGTGGCTTGGAGCATTCACGTGTGATGTGCATCCCCTCAGGCAATGGCATGTGTTCCCTAACAAACCTATCTGCATCTGTAATGTTATCAAACCCTTTCCACTTAGCACTAGAGCCTTGGGACAATATCTTATCTTTAATATGCTCCTCACAAGTCTTCCAGCTGTAGAATATAGCAGGCCTACCCTTATCCCCGTCGTGAGCTACTGCGTAGTAAGGAAATCCAGACTGTCCACCCTTGTTTATTTTACGTCGTGGCATGTTACATCATAGTCTGGCAGCGGCTTGCAAGCAAGAGAGAAAGGGGAAACCCAGGCTACCTCTAATGCAGTGACCTTAAACAAACGAGGGAGAGAGCACGGAGTATATCACAGCACACGCCCGAGCCTTCCGCAGGAACGGGCTATACGCACACACGGAGGTAAACACCGTCAACACAGTCGGCAACAGCCAGACGGTATCCACCCCCACGACCCCTTGCAGGTCAAACAACGAATGTCCGTCTCCGCGACGTCCATGGGCACCAACAACATTTACAACCTATAGAGGCACAACATATAACATAAACCCCCTGCGCGCGCGTTCCCGGATAGAGAGCAAGCTCGCCAGCTAGCCTTCAGCAGGCATAGCTTTGTAAAGAAAGACTTCTAACTAGGGGACGTACCATCTTCGATGACGTTAATCCCTCCTGAGCTGGCCGCCACCCGGTGTCGTTGAAGGCAAGCCCTGGCCGCCACTAGGTGTCGTTGAAAACAGGAGAGCTGAACGCTATCGTTGACAGCACCTCACCACAGGACTATTGCTAGCCCCGCCGAGTATCCCAGACTGGCCGCTTGCTGTAGGTCGTCGTTGAATCCCTTTACGGGCTGGCCGCCGGCCTGACAGCAATCGTTGAATTCCGGAACCTCTACCTACGCCAAGCTTCGTCTTGGTATCCTAATTGGCTCACTAACCCTCTCCGCGAGAGTTAGCTAACCTTTCCAGCACATTTCCTCCGATAACCAGTGTTACGTCCCTGCCCAGACTCACCTAGCCTGAGCTACGTAGCAAAAGACCCTTCTTGCCGGAATTAGGAATAATTCAAGATAGCCTAAAGTAGGTTGCGCTTCACGACGTGAGTCGTGAGATATCTGGCATCACGGCTTAATGCCAAGCTAATTAGTTCACACTTATAATGGCTAGCAATACCAATTACAAATGGATAATGCCCCGGGCTCAATGTGTAGGCGTATTCGCACTTATCATTCATTAAACCAAGAGGACGAGACTCTCGTCCTTGGACCACTTTAACCTAGGTTGGTTGCGGCGCAGATACACGCCAATTTCCTTAGAACAATCCGAGTCACTCATTCCACGTAGGATCCGGGCCGACATCGACCCTCAACTATAGGATCCACGCCTAGAACCACTGACAGACTCAGAACCGGCGCGGCGCCACAGCGCCGGCCCCTAAAAGGACAACCTAGAACCAAAATAACTAGTCCAATTCACACAATAGCCAAGGTCCGTAAAACCCAAGTCCAATAGACCAAACAGCCTTAGTAATTTATTCCATTGTTACGTCCGGCCAAAAGGGCAGGGACGTAACATCCAGCCCCACCGCCCGCGCCTCCAGGCCCAGGCAGTCCAGCCAGGTCTGAATGTGCTCGGGGCTCTCGATGAGGGTGGTATCATCCGCATAAATCAGGTCGGCAAGGCGGTAACCAGGTCTAACCCCGCCGTGCTCTTTCACGTTAAGGATGTCCAAGCCTGGCTCGAACCCCTTAAGAGCTGTAAAGCGCGCACGTGCCCGGCGCATGACGTGATCCACGACAATATCAATGGCCTGCGTGTAAACAATAATAACAGCATCATGGAGGCCACATGCAGCGAGACTGCCTGTGGCCTCAACAACCTTGTCTTTGCCCTTCTGCGGTGCATTTGGCATGACTCATATGGTGGTACTTTCCGGCAAGATAGTGTCTCAATTACAGATGACCATGCATGGTCGTGGATTCTTATGTACCGCAGGCCGCAGGCTGCCGGCAAAACTGAATTTGTAAGGTTGCATTCGCGCTTTTCACCTATCATTAGGCCAGCAGGCGGGGAAATTTGCGCGCCAGTGGGGCTTGCGTATTTTGCCCCCTAAAATCACGTAGCGGGTCCGGACTTGGCAAAAAATGGCCTCCTGCGCGGCCAAAAATGGCCTGACACCTACAAATTGAGTCATTACCGCGTTAAGTTGCGATGGCCTCCATGCTTAAGTTGCGGTCGCCCCCCAAACTTCGGCGCCGCAACTTAACGCGGGAACGCAACCTTAAGAAACGCAACTTAACGCGGGAATGACTGTACCTTAAAGAATAAATGTAAAGCCTCTGGCCTTGTGCGAAACTCTCTTATAATTAGGTTATTAGTATACAAGGACTTGCAGTCTTGCACGATACATATAATTTCCCTCATCTACGCACGAGAATGCTCTGGTTGGGGCTCAACAGTCATCCTGTTGCTCATCACCAAAATATCAGGCGAGGAACATGATATAATCTATTCTTTTGAGCATATGTTACGATTTGCGTACCAGGCATAGGATGGCATGAGTAATTTAATAACTTTTTGTAGCCGTTTTTGTCACGGTTTCATATACAGTATTTTCAATGGAGAAAAAGCGTATTGTGTAGTGACCTCTTGAAGACATGCAGAAGGATTTACTATGTCAGCCTGTTGTGACTCGGCAGTCGTAAGAGAAATCTAGGCGCCTGGCAGAGGAAAAGCTGCTTAGAAACGGGCTGATGGTTTCTCTCGGGACAGAGTAAGGAGGCGGAATTCTCGTACGAGCTGGTTACGGATGATTACATGGCTGGAACGCAGGCCGCGGTCAGGCATCGCGTTCGCTAAATTCCTAACGACATGCTGCCGCGCCGGCCGACCGTCCAGGCGTTGGCACGGTTCAGTGCGAAACTTGCCGTGGCTCGCAACCTCTGGCGGGACCTAGAAAAAGAAAAAGATTCGCAAGACCAGGCCCAGACATATGAAGGCGCTTTGGAACCGACTGACGCGTGGAATGGGCCGGGTCGCTCTGCGTCGCGCGGAGCGCGGGAACGCCTGCCGAGCACGGGGACCCTGCTTTCTCAGGAGCAGGCGGTGCGGGAAGCCAATAAACCGAACGACGACGAGTAAGTGCTCCTGCCTGTCCTTCTTGTCTTTGAGGTTTGAATTCTGAAGGAGGCTCAATTTTTTGGAATTCCCTGTACATGTCATTTTTCATCACAAGACAACTTGCGCCTGGATTGGCACAACCCCACCTTGGATTGACGCAGTCCCACCGATCCATGGTGTTTGCCTGCCTGGCCGCTTTGCAGCGATGGTGGAAATGACGGTGCCTTATTCACGCCGAGGTTCTACCAGGACGTTCTCCGCCAGCATGCCAAGAAGCCTACAGGCGACCAAGCCCGATATTTTGCCCCGAACGACTCGTCGGGACAGTCGATCGACGTTCCTGGAGGTTGGTACTTGCTTCCGCAGTGTGTGTGTGTGTGTGTGTGTGCGCGTGTGTGTGTGAGAGAGAGAGAGAGAGAGAGAGAGAGAGAGAGAGAGAGAAAGAGAGAGAGAGAGAGAGAGAGAGAGAGAGAGAGAGAGAGAGAGAGAGAGAAAGAGAGAGAGAGGATATATATATATAGAGAGAGAGAGAGAGTGGCATTTGTGTGCGTGCGTATATGTATGTGTGTGAGAGTATGTGAGCGTGTGAGTGAAGATCCCATGTCGGACCGCTTGGCCCCTGCACAACGCCATGCTGGCAATATTGAGCCTATTGTAAGACTTTCCAGGATTGTTGGCATAGTTGAGTACTTGGGTGGTGTTCACAACAAGGCATCTGATCACGATTCCTGATTCGCAGCATTATTGTTGCTTCTGTATGGACTGCGCTGACCTGACCTGACCTGACCTGACCTGACCTGACCTGACCTGACCTGACCTGACCTGACCTGACCTGACCTGACCTGACCTGACCTGACCTGACCTGACCTGACCTGACCTGACCTGACCTGACCTGACCTGACCTGACCTGACCTGACCTGACCTGACCTGACCTGACCTGACCTGACCTGACCTGACCTGACCTGACCTGACCTGAGCTGAGCTGAAAGGCAGCGTTCTTTTGGCTAGGGACCTAGAGCGTGTATGACAGTTCTCCATCCAGTCATCCTCGCCTTATCATGACCACGCATGCACAAGCCAGGGCGAGATGCTCGGCTGTAAGCCACGGTGTGGCGCAGCCATGCCCCCGGTTATCTTTCATCAGTGCTCGTCTTGCTCGCTGTGTTTGTTTGTCGCCATCGCCCGTGGCCCGTTCCGGCTTGTGTGGTCCTGCCTGGCATCTGTGCCGATTCCTTGCGCCCATCATGAAGATTATCTTTGTGACGATTGGTGCCCATCATTCCTGCATGTCGCCTCTGCTTCCGCCTCAACTTCTCTGCGTATGCATGTCACTGGGTAGCTCGAGGGAGGGGTATTCCTCGCTTGCAAGCCTAGAGCAAGTCCTCGCTCGTCCGCAGCTTCACCCGTTCGTCACGCGCCAGGGTTACAGGGGACACGTGCTGCACCCTGACGCGTGCTTTAAAAGCCCTGTGCAGGGTTCATCCTATGGGACACTGGAGCGCCTCCAGCCATCTCTCACTTACCTAGTGCGCCCCCAACGTTCATCTGGATTGTAACTAGTAGAATACTGTAAAACCACTCTACTTAATACTGGGTCTTAGTTCTAAAAACGACGGTTACCTCACCAATTCCTGCGGCCAAGGGGTTGACCATGTGGGCCATTTCTCATTAGGGGCCGGCAGTTTAGGTGACAGCCTGACACCCCCCCGCTTACTGCTGCCGCTTGTTCTGCTGCTTTGTTGGCTCTGCCCCGCGCCCCCCCCCCCCCCCCCCCCCATTAACTGCTGGACACCAGACGACGAGCGTGATGATGACACCAATCTGCCCTTATCATGGGGCGAGCTCAGCGATTGGCAGCAGATGTGGCAGGTGGGTGGTGGGCATATGTATCAGTGGCTGCGAGCTCGCGTTTGTGGCACAGAGATCGCACGATTTCGAGCCCAGTAGCGCAGGGTGGATGGGCTATAGTTTGACAAGCGGTCTGCCTGTGCTTTCTTTCTGCGTCATCGATTGCAATGTGCCTGCTTGAGAGTATGGATGGTCCGGGAGCATGGGCAAAGGGGTGGGAGGGAAATCTGTCAAGCATGATGAGAAAAAATAGGAAGGAGGAGTAGAGCTGCTGAGTAAAGCAGTGGGCAAGCAGCGGATAGGGACGGCCGAAGGTAGGGAGAAGGGACTATGAGGGGTTTGGGTGGAAGGACTAGAGGAAATAGCAGGTTGGAACGTATATAATTGAAGGCAGGTTAAGGGTAGTCGGGTGGCCTACAGGTGTGCCAGTACAGGTGATGTTGAGCGGCTGAATTGTTTTGTTCGGGAATGCCATAAGTGGAGCCTAGTTCCACCGAGACATCTGGAGAGGGAAACATATGGGAGGCGAAGCACGGGGAAGAGGTCACAGGGATGGTGGGGCATGAGGAGAGCAGGGTGCGACAAACAAGGACTGGAAGAGGGGGACAACTTTCATACAGGGGAATGTGGGGAGAAGGCCCAGTCGTTGAAATGGAGGGAGCTAGAGAGAAGGAAAGATAATCAGCGAGTTGTCGTTGAAAACTAGGAAACAGGTGGGCACCATTTGTAGGGAAATAAGGATGGACACAGTCAATGCTAGGGTGGAAACCATCTGTTGTTGTCACCAATGAATCATGATGATTCGCTGATTGGCTCGCTAATCGGCGTGCTCATTGGCTACGTTTCCCCCTGAGACCCCCTGTCCGGCTCGCTGGCTTGCTGGCTCACTTCCTGGCTGGGTCCTCCCCTGGCACACTTGCCCCCTTGCACGCTGGCCTTTTTGCCGGCTCCCCCCCTCGCTCGCGCTCTTGCCTGCCTGCACCTGCCTCGCATCCGCGGTGGCCAATGGCAGACAAAGACCCTGCTGGGGGGCGACAACGTGGACGACCAATTTGTGGAGGTGACATGTGGCATGACCAAGTCGTCCCCCGCGCGCAAGCACGCCATCCAGCTGCTGAGGAACCGGTACGCCCTGGCCCTCCAATGGCCGTATGCCTGGCTTGCCGCCCCCCTTGGCCCCAGCAGTGTGATTGCCACGGTGGCGCCATGCTGCTGGAAAGCATGGCGGTCGTCTTTTGCCGAGCCATGACCTTTTCCCCACGATCACTTCCCCCCGCATTCGTTCCTTTTATGTTTGTTCCTCAGGTTTTACTTATTTTAAGTTGCCAGATGTAGGCACTCAGTGCGTTGCAAGGAGGTTGTGCATGTACAATGGTAGAGGGCTTGCTGGCCGGCGCCGATGGCTTGCACGTGGCTGCAGTACGTCAAGGACATGGCAACTGGGCCTCTTTTTGACGTCAGCAGATGTCAGCCACGTGACCAGAATGTCATGTAACCCCATTTCAGTCTGTGGTGACGAGGGACGATTCCACCATCACCGACATCGAGTAGAGAGTCAGAAGATACGATACTTGACGATGGGAAGCCGTGCTCTAAGCGGGAAGCATGTGATTAACTCATCAATAGGCTTGATCATTGCGCGCCCCCCTTCCTCCACGTGTGAGACAGGCCGGTAGTGTGCACGTCGCTCCACAGTCCTTCCGATGGAAGTCGCGTGGCTTAAGGAGCGAAGCAACTTGCAAGTGATGGTTTGGCACAACTTGGCCGGTCACCTCATTCGTTGTCTGTGTGTGCCTACTTGGGAACGTATTGATGCTCATTATGATTTTTCCCTGTAAAGTCGACTGACTGAAGGTTGTTTTGTGCCATGTGACGTCACGCCTGTCACTGCACTTGTTGTATCGCGTTCGCAATCCAGGTACTTCGAGTTCACCGTGATGATGGCCGTCGTGGTAAGCTTTGTCTTTCTCGCTGTCAGTGGTAGGCCACACTGTGATGTGGCATGGTGCAGTTTGCTCCGAGTAATCTGCCCATGGCATAGTTAACTTCGTTTTGGAAGGAATTAATAGGTCCCACTCTGACCAACCAGTGGGTGGGTCACATGGTTACTAGCGGTTGCGTGTCTATACCATGATGTAGGCGCTCCCCTTGGCTGTTTGCATCCAGGACACTCGTGTGGGAGTTTCTTTTTCTCGCGTTGGTAGCAGAAAAGGCTTGTCTTGCTGGCCTTACATGCCGTCATCATGACTCTCCACACGGGCACGCGGTGGTCTCTCAGCTGGCCTGTGCAGCTTCGCGAGTACCTTCGCAGCCTGGTGGATTCATGGAGTTGCTGGGTCACGTGCCTTCGCTGGGAGACTGCGGAGCAGCCTTGTTCACACGTCTAGGCCTGCAGACTACCGGGGGCCCAGAAATCGCACATTGTGGTGGGCATTCCACCATCGTGGACCGGTTGAGCCGCATGATGTGTGCCAAGCTCAATGAGGGGGTGTATTCCAATGCCGGTGTCTAGAGAGATGGTGGGTATACTAGTGTAGGTTGCAAGTCGACAGAGGCCTGTGTGCAAAGGGAATGTAAACCTGGCATGGTAACATGGATAGCTGGGTGGGAGCTATCTGGACGGTAAGTGCACGCTATCCTGGGTGCTGATTTGGCGCATACATGCCATGCCTTGTTTTACCTAGGGGAAGGCTTCATGTGTTTGCCGGCATGTCCCTGGGGCCGCGCCCTCATTTCTAATGTGGTCGTCCATGGTGGCAAGAAAAGGGCTTTTTATGCCTGCTGGCTTTACCTGGCCTCTCAACTCTTATCTTTACATAGTCTTTTCTCATTACTTCATGTCCATGTTTGTTATATGACCTTCTGCCTGTTCTACCCATTCCCCCATTCCCTCCTCCTCCTCCTCCTCCTCCTCCTCCTCCTCCTCCTCCTCCTCCTCCTCCTCCTCCTCCTCCTCCTCCTCCTCCTCCTCCTCCTCCTCCTCCTCCTCCTCCTCCTCCTCCTCCTCCTCCTCCTCCTCCTCCTCCTCCTCCTCCTCCTCCTCCTCCTCCTCCTCCTCCTCCCGCCACTACCGCTGCTGCCGCCGCGCCGGTGACGACCCTGATGCTCTGTTGCTGTCGCTCCCAGGTCAACACCATCATCCTCGCCTGCACTCCGCCGTCGAAGGCTGACGGTCTGCGGAGCAACGTCGCGGAATACTCCGGTGAGGCCCCACCGAGGGTAACCGTTAGGGGGTTGTCCATCTCTGCTCCGTCACTGCATCAGTGCTGCATCAGGTGCTGCATGACTGATCTGTGGCGCTAGGCTAGAGAGGTGTTTACCTTGCCTGAGCCAGAGTCTGTGTGTGGGAAGGGGAGGGGGAGGGGGGCAAGGGGAGAAGAAGCGGCTGGCTTAGGCCATACCCATGCTTGCAGTCATGGCAAAGTGCTGGGTGGCATCCTCCGCGTTCGAGCGTCCGAGTGGTGTGCCTGTCCAGTGGCTCTGGGAACTACTCTCTGTCTCACTCGAGTGAGACAACGTCACGACTCCAAGGCTATTTTCCACTTGTGATGATAGGATCCTGTAACTTATTGCAGAAACGCCTGTACTAGTGTTGCGGCGTGGGGGGGATACCCTTGTGTGGTTGCATGGCATGGTTGCATGGGCCATGCATTGGCCTACCCGCCCGCCCGCCTGCCCCCCCCGCCCCCCCCCACCCACCCACACCTGCTAGCCGTTTTACCAACCAAATAAAACAAATAAACCAGTCACCTGGCCGTCCCCCCAGCCCCCACCCCAGAGAGAATATTCACGGTTCTCTTCACCATCAAGATGGGCATCAAGTATCAAATAATGTTACCATGCACCTGGCCATTCCCCCCCACCCCCAGAGATCGTATTCACGGTTCTCTTCACCATCGAGATGGGCATCAAGGTGTTTGCGCTCGGGTTCAACCAGTACATCAAGTCGGGCTACAACATGCTCGATTTTACCGTCGTGGTCTCAGGGTAAGAACCTTCTCCAACAACCGTCAAGTCATAAGTGTTCTTTGCTGCAAGCAGAGGTGCCGGCCAGCTACGTCCCTGTAAGGTGCTGCGTGGCTGTGCTGCGCTGTGCTTCGTATGGGTTGTGCTATGCCTAGCACAAAGTGTGGCCATAGGGGCAATGCCAGTATAGTTTTTGTGGGCTCAAAGCTCATGTGATTTTCTTATAGTATTCAACGTTCTTATGAACTTGAAGGCATTGTGAATGCACGTTTAAATCACAAAAAGAGATAGAGTTTTGGGCGTGATAGAATGAGCATAATGCAGATAAAGCCATCAGCTCATGGGCCGTGCCAGCCGATTTGGGGAATGGGAATGGTAGTTGGTGAGTAGCAGAAATAATGTGTACCATTCATAGAAAGGGGAGAGCTTGAAATAATATAATGATGTATGCAGTGGATCTGACGAATCCGGCGAACGCATTCCTTTCCCTTCCCCTTCCCCTTCCCCTTCCCCTTCCCCTTCCCCTTCCCCTTCCCCTTCCCCTTCCCCTTCCCCTTCCCCTTCCCCTTCCCCTTCCCCTTCCCTTCCCCTTCCCCTTCCCCTTCCCTTCCCCTTCCCCTTCCCCTTCCCCTTCCCCTTCCCCTTCCCCTTCCCCTTCCCCTTCCCCTTCCCCTTCCCCTTCCCTTCCCTTCCCCTTCCCCTTCCCCTTCCCTTCCCCTTCCCCTTCCCCTTCCCCTTCCCCTTCCCCTTCCCCTTCCCCTTCCCCTTCCCCTTCCTTCCCCTTCCCCTTCCCCTTCCCTTCCCCTTCCCCTTCCCCTTCCCCTTCCCCTTCCCCTTCCCCTTCCCCTTCCCCTTCCCTTCCCCTTCCCCTTCCCTTCCCCTTCCCCTTCCCCTTCCCCTTCCCCTTCCCCTTCCCCTTCCCCTTCCCCTTCCCCTTCCCCTTCCCCTTCCCCTTCCCCTTCCCCTTCCCCTTCCCCTTCCCCTTCCCCTTCCCCTTCCCCTTCCCTTCCCCTTCCCCTTCCCCTTCCCCTTCCCCTTCCCCTTCCCCTTCCCCTTCCCCTTCCCCTTCCCCTTCCCCTTCCCCTTCCCCTTCCCCTTCCCCTTCCCCTTCCCCTTCCCCTTCCCCTTCCCCTTCCCCTTCCCCTTCCCCTTCCCCTTCCCTTCCCCTTCCCCTTCCCCTTCCCCTTCCCCTTCCCCTTCCCCTTCCCCTTCCCCTTCCCCTTCCCCTTCCCCTTCCCCTTCCCCTTCCCCTTCCCCTTCCCCTTCCCCTTCCCCTTCCCCTTCCCCTTCCCCTTCCCCTTCCCCTTCCCCTTCCCCTTCCCCTTCCCCTTCCCCTTCCCCTTCCCCTTCCCCTTCCCCTTCCCCTTCCCCTTCCCCTTCCCCTTCCCCTTCCCCTTCCCCTTCCCCTTCCCCTTCCCCTTCCCCTTGCACATTGATCATGATGCCAGGTGGCTGCCCATCATCATCGGCTTGAGTGGCAACCTGGCCGTGCTCCGGGTGCTGCGCGTGCTGCGCTCCCTGCGCACCATGTCTGTGTTCAAGGGTACGTTCTTTGTGGCCGTCCACCAGCGTGCCACCTGACCATGCGCTAGCGTACTTCACCGTGCGCGAAACAGGCATGGCTGTGCACAAAACGTGCGTGACTGTGTGCTAGGGTATGTGCCTGCGTAAATAGTGCTCAAGGGCATGAGATTGTGCAGTTTGTGGCCGTGTTCATTTGTATTGGGTTTTGGTCAAGGTGGCCTTGAGCGTATATGATGGTGGTCAAGGGTAGTTGACGGGGCAAGGCAGGGAGGGGCGGGGGCTGGGGCTGCACTAGCCGTGTAAGTATTAAAAGAGTATGAGCTCTACTCTTCCTGGGCTTGCTGATGTCCCGCAGCACACTTCCCCAGTTCGGGCACGCCTTCCTGTGGCTTGGTATGCCTGCGGAAGTTGGATGTCAGCTCGATAGGCTGTGCCACTTCATGGTCACATCATTTGGCTGAATAACCCTGCCGATGGGTATACTTGTGCTGATGGCTGCACCATTTGGCCACAGAGTAATTGTGGCAGGTGATGGCGAATTTGGTTAACCGTTCCCCTACTGGATCAGCTCAGGGGCCCAGTCATGAGCTTGTACCATTGTGCTTTGTGCTGGCCCGTCTCCTGGCATGGCCCAGGTCGAAGAGAGTGGAGTATCCAGGAGATTATCGGTGAAGATTACACAAGCAAGTCATGTAAAAAAGAAACGTGGATCTTCCAAAACTTGTCTCGCTGACGTGGGTGTTCCCTGGCGATGCCCGCCCCTGCTCCACCTCCCTCTCCTTCCTCCCCATTGCCCCGATAACCACATGCAGGCGTTCGCATGATGCTCGAGAACACCCTGGTGGCCGCCACCCAGGTGCTCAACATCACCCCCCTGGCATCATTCGTGTTCACCATTTTTGGCGTCATGGGCGTGCAGGTGTGTGCCCCAATAGTGTTAAGTCATGTATTATAATTCACAATATAAACCCATAGGGTGGAACCCATGGGAAAGGTCAGTGTTAATGAGACTCCTGACATAGGTCCATTTTATATTCGTAGGTTGGACCTTCCGATCCTATTGGCCTGCCTTAAAGTACCAGGCAAGAAGCATTGGTAACCCTGGTAAGGTACGGTCGCCTACTTCTTGATGATGTCCGCAAATTAGCCCATCTTCCTCTGGCACGGCCTCATCTTACGCTGGTACCCAGTTGGCATCATTTTTGTTGCTTGTATCCTTGTTGCGTGCATTAACCAAAGCAAGGGTGGTGGCACCTCACATCAATGGATGAAAGCTTCAAGAGGCCCCAGAGACACGTAGCTGTTGATGCTTGGCAGGCTGACGTGGCTAGCAGTTTAAGCGGGGGTGGTTTAACTCTGTTGAAAACTAAATTTTAGAACTAACTTTTTCGTTTTTAATTTTTCGCCCCTGGCGCCCTCCTGTTACTGGACGCTCCCCGACGACAGCTGTTCATGGGATCCCTGCGCCGGCGCTGCGTGAACGTGGGTGCGTGACATTAGAATTAGCAAACCGTGCTTATCCAGCTATGCTTCTGGATATGCTGGGCATTCATGCGTGCGGTGATTGTAATTGCAATTTCCTATTCGTGCATGCATTTTGTGGGGGTGAATGGCAGGGATCAGGAGGGGACGGGAAGGGGGGAAGGGGCAATTTTCTAGCATGTGCATCCTTGACACTGGGCCCAATTTGGGGGTTGCTGGGCACTGCACGTCGAAAGCAACGTTTTTTGGGCCACTTGATCTATCTATTTCTTGGGATACCCGGCAAGTTTTTCAAATAATCCATGCAACCAGTAGCAATTCGCATTATTCTGAAATGTACCCCCGAGGCCAAATGCAGTGCTGATCTTTGGTAGTGTGGGAAAGGCTGTCCTGGGTTGCCCTGACACATGTCCTGATGCTTCATGCCTCGATTCGTTTTTCCTTTTTCTCATATTTTTTCTCCATGCTCCTCTACTTCCTGGGCGGTACAGAGAAAGACGAGATTCTGGGATCTGACACGGACATCCAGGTAATGGTTTTTCCTATCGCGGTAAAAGTGAGCTTTTCCAGACAGATAAAAAGCAGACGCCTGAGGCATATGGCAGAGGTGCGCTGCTATTGCGAACTAGGGGGCTGGCGCGTGTGTTAAGCATAGGAGAAGACAGTTTGGCCTTGTGGGACACTGGCGGGCATGCCCCCGCGTGTCCTGCCCCTCTGGTGCTGACGATGGGCGGTGCTGTGCTGGAGGCGTGAAGTGGTTTGCTGGCGGCTGGCACTGTTGTGCTCGCGTCCGGCACTTTATTGGTGCCATGGCGGCTGGAAGCGTGCAGTTTTGTGTGGTGTGGTTCTATATCGGAAAAGGAAGGTCTTGATAAAATCATGACACTCTTGAATAGGAAGCTCTTGTTAGATAAGCAGACGGCAAAAAGAAACTCTTCTACGACAGTCCCACATGCAATTTCATTGCACATCTGTTGTCCGTGTGCAGACCACGGAGCATACTCAATTGTATTTGTCTTTGTGTGCGGCTGGGTGGGTGTGTGCTGGGCGTGTGCTGGGCGTGTGCTGGGCGTGTGCTGGGCGTGTGCTGGGCGTGTGCTGGGCGTGTGCTGGGCGCGTGCTGGGCGTGTGCTGGGCGTGTGCTGGGCGTGTTGCGTGCGTGCGTGCGTGCGTGCGTGCGTGCGTGCGTGCGTGCGTGCGTGCGTGCGTGCGTGCGTGCGTGCGTGCGTGCGTGCGTGCGTGCGTGCGTGCGTGCGTGCGTGCGTGCGTGCGTGCGTGCGTCTGCGCGTCTGCGCGTCTGCGCGTCTGCGCGTCTGCGCGTCTGCGCGTCTGCGCGTCTGCGCGTCTGCGCGTCTGCGCGTCTGCGCTTCTGCGCGTCTGCGCGTCTGCGCGTCTGGGCATCTGGGCGTCTGGGCGTCTGTGCATCTGTGCGTCTGTGCGTCTGTGTGTATGCATGTGTGGGCGTGTATGCATGTGTGGGCGTGTATGGGCGTGGGGGGGCGTTTGCATAGGTGTGTGTGCTTGTTTGTGCGTGTGTTCGTGTTTTGGCGTGTTTGATGCCTATCGGTGTCTATGTGTTGCATGTGTGTGGTTCCCACGATTCCCACAATCCCACGGTTCCCACCATTCTCATGATCCCATTGTTACCCCTTATACCCCTATTCCCACAATCCCACGGTTCCCACCATTCCCATGATCCCACTGTTACCCCTTATACCCCTATTCCCACAATCCCACGGTTCCCACCATTCTCATGATCCCACTGTTACCCCTTATACCCCTATTCCCACAATCCCACGGTTCCCACCATTCTCATGATCCCACTGTTACCCCTTATACCCCTATTCCCACAATCCCACGGTTCCCACCATTCTCATGATCCCACTGTTACCCCTTATACCCCTATTCCCACAATCCCACGGTTCCCACCATTCCCATGATCCCACTGTTACCCCTTATACCCCTATTCCCACAATCCCACGGTTCCCACCATTCTCATGATCCCACTGTTACCCCTTATACCCCTATTCCCACAATCCCACGGTTCCCACCATTCTCATGATCCCATTGTTACCCCTTATACCCCTATTCCCACAATCCCACGGTTCCCACCATTCTCATGATCCCACTGTTACCCCTTATACCCCTATTCCCACAATCCGCACCACTGCCTTCCCGGACTTGGCCGTTGCCTGCGCAGACATGCTCGCTGGTGAACCACACGGTCTGGGGCGGCTACCTGTGCCCTGCCAATTACACCTGCCAGGGGGGGTTCCGCAACCCCAGCGAAGGTGCGGATTGCGTTGATCAACTGCATCGCGATCCTGCGGCTTTTATCACCATTGCAAGGCTTCCCCAACTGAGAAGTAGGAAGCCCCGCCACAAGATAGCCCTTTCACGTGGCATGTGCCAGCACAAGCTGACAAAGCCGCTGTGATGCTAGAATGAGTACAGAGGAGGAACACGCGTCGACTGTTTGCTTTTAGCGAGCTACGCCAAATCAACCCACCGATGCCTCGGCTATGCTGCAGAATGCTTTGCTCTCCCTTCATGCTGACGTAATGATGTATTCTTGTTTTTGCCATCGTTACTAGCATCTGACAGCCCTAGGCTCTATCGCCAGCGATCAGATTTTGTTTCTAGTTGAGGCAAGTTGGATAATCGTGATTCTCTGAAGAAAGTTTCTTTATAGGGTGATGGAAAGGGAAGCCGCTATAGCTAAGTTATTGGGTTGACGTGACGAACCTTTTGAGGCCGGTGCGGCCTGAAGCGGATCTGCGGTGGTAAGGATTTGGCCAGTTTTTTCTGACCAGGTGTGCGGGACTACAATGCGATATAATGGCGCCACTGTCTAGGGATCTTTGTCAATGGCGTACTGATTACCTGGATCTGAGACTTTTCTCCCACGCAATATGTGACCTAGCAGCCCCGGCAATCTTATGTAATACGCCGGCAAAAGGAAAGCCAATTTGCGTCATTTGTTCAGACACAGAGCACGTGTGGCAAAAAAAATCGCCGTCCGGGGCAAGGCCACGTGCCACGCAAATGGACAAAAACAAACTCACATAGCTAAGGTCGGCCTCTTTTCTTTCCCGCCCTTCCTCCCTGCGTCTTTAAGGGGGTAAGGCCAGCCTTATGACAAGCAATAAGTGTTCCCATGGGCATTAGCGGCCAGGATGTGGCCTGCCTTTTATATGTGCTCCACGCATTGTTTTCATACAGATTCTGGTTACCCTGGAGTTCCACAGTCAGTACAAGTCTTTTACTATAGTAAATAAAACAGTATGTACTAGTATATTTGATGAATTTGGCCCAGCCCTTTTAAGTTTTGCTCCATTTGGACGATGTGATGAGCTGCGTTGCGACCGTCTGGGATATAATTCCAGTGTACACATGATACTTGAGTCCCATGAGCCTATGTTTTTCATGCCTCTGTTTTCTGATTGAAGCAGGCTTGTGGTGAGTAGGAACTGAAGCGAAAACGTGGAGCTGTCTCGTCGACCTAATGCACTATACCTGTAGGATATATCGTTGGACCTGAAGTACATATGACTGGAGCTATGGTGTATCTAGCCATGATCGCCATGGGGGCATGGTAGGCTTGGGCTGGCCAGGCATGTGTCATTAGGTACAGCATCTCACGCTATGTTGTCCCCACCCTTACGCATCATTCGGCATTCGGCCGGGCATGCACGCTTGTGCATGCATGCGTGCTTGTGCGTGCATGCGTGCGGGTGCTTGTGCGTGCGGCATGATGTGTGCATGCGCACATGCATGCTCTGTACATGTGTGTATGCTTAATGCTGTGTGACGGCAGGCGCTGTCAACTTCGATAACACATTCTACGCATCCGTCACCATTTTCCAGATCATCACCCTGGAGGGTTGGACCGACATTATGTACCTGGTGGGTCCAGTAAGGCAGTACACCTAGTCAATGCCTGTGATAGATACATGGGCATTTTCTTACGCGGCTGCGCCGGAGATATAGCAGTGCGGCACTTTATGGCCATGGTCAACAGAGGATGCATATTTGTGTGACTGGACTTCTGGAGTTCTAGGAAGGAGGCCTTAAGGGTATTCTTTTGCCTCATGTCCTAGACTCTTGATACGGCTGAGTCCAAACTTCACAGCATTCATTCTCGTAATATAGGAGTCCTCAGCCTATCCTTTTCCTTGTCCTTGTCCTTTTCCCTTTCCTTTTCCTTTTCCTTTTCCTTTTCCTTTGAGCCCGGTGTCTGACTAGCTGCTGTCTTTGCCTTCCTTTCGGTTACGATAGCGCAGGCCTGCCTACACTACGTTTACAGTATAGCTGCTTCCATTACAATTATGTATTGTATAAGAGCTGGCTCTGCTTTCTTTTCACTTTCTGAGGCCATTGAAGACCGCATCACACACGTCTCTACACCATCACCGTATGCCAAAGTATCCAGGTCATCATTCATTCGCTCATTTCCCTGCACTACTTTTCTGCTCATGTGCTAGCACCATTTTCATTTGCCCGAGTGCCCGGGCCATATCATCTCATGTGCACGCATGCCTGCGCCACCTGTTTACCCATCTGCCGGCGCCCACTTTTTGGCACCAATCGCCACCATGTGCCCCTTCACCATCCTGCGTGCCATCAGATCCAAGACGCAACCACCGGCTGGGCGTGCTTCTACTTCATCTCCATCGTCGTCATCGGCTCCTTCTTCCTGATGAACCTCGTGCTGGCCGTGATCACTGAGGTGTTCACGCAGTCGGTGAGTAATGTCCATGCTGGCCGTGATCACTGAGGTGTTCACGCAGTCGGTGAGTAATGTCCAGGTTGACAAGGGTGAAATGCCCAGGTTGACCAGGTGATGAAGAGTGGGGGCGAAACTGTGAATGGGTGAACCTCGTGCTTGCAGTCATCATGCAGTCGGTGCATTGGGCGCAGGTTGATATGGAAAACTTGGGGGCTGGGGCACATGCCTGAAATAGGGGCGCATGGTGAGGTGTTTACGAGGTCAGCGCTCATGGTGATGACGAATCCAGCTCCTGTCTGCCTCTCATGTCATGAACCGAGGTGGCAACTGTTGGTGATGGAAGGTTACGCATGAAGAGCTTTCCCTAATTGCTGTTTTGTGTCAACTCTCTTAGCTGAGGTGGCGACCTCTTCATGTCAAATGCTTACCCTGGAGGAGCTTGTTTGCCCTGGACCTCCCCCCCTCGACCTCGATACCCTGGCACCTCATGTCTCTGGCCACCTCCTCTGTCTGGCCACCTCCCCTGCCCACCCAGGTGCTCATGGAGACCCTGGAGGACGCAAAGTCGGACCCTCGGGCCATGGTGGAGAAGCAGATATTCCGGCATGCGAACGCCTGGCGCGCGTCCTTGCGCGCCTGGTTCTCGCAGTGGATCCCCTTCTGCATCAATTTGCTCGCGCGCTGTGTGCCCAGATGCATAAAACAAAGGTCCGCAGTCTTTCGAAGGAGTGGAATGGGAAGAGGGGGAATGGAGTGGTGCAGGCTGCGCAAAGAGTTTGGCAAGTCTTCATGTATTTTCTTTAACGCTTTTGTTCAGGCAAGAGCAGTTTTTCTTGTACTTCAGTATCTATGGTGGTATGTTAGTGGGTTCCATAGTAAGATCTTCACCATCTGGGGGAGCAGGGGGGTTGGGAGGCATTTTTACATGCCCTTCACCCATCTGACATGCCACGGGGGTATGCCAAGCATGAGGTGCTCACCAGCCCATTTGGTGCCTATGCCCCTCATGTTCTTCCTCCCATCATGCGTCAGCCTGATTTGATACGTTTGGTCCCCAAGCTAGTTGTTGGTTGTCGTGCTGCTGAGATCCCGCAAGCCTGAGCGTGGCTGGCCATCCCAGGGCATGTTTCGCTGCTTGTATCGTAGCAGCAAAACATGCCGTGCGGTAGCCCTGTCAACCTTGTGTGCTCCCGCCTGAAAAGTTGTGTGGATACATTTCTAGGTGCTTTGGCTAACCTGCCTCACAAAAAGAAAACGCTGCATCTTGCCCTATGTGCAGCCCAGCCCCTTCCGTGGTGCTGTCTCGTCCGCATCGCCGTTTGTCTACTCTGGCAATATCCGTACAAAGTGATCCAATGATAGTGCTACTAGTGGAAATAGTCGAGAGATCTGTCTCACTCTGCTGCTGGTGTTGAATCGCCCACAGGGTGGTTTCATTAGATTCCTCAACCCTGGTTATGTTAAAAATCCTTACCCAATCTTTATACCCTCATCATGTCCCTTTGCATCCATTCACTAGCCCCGCTGACTCCATGCATATCCCATATCACCCCCATGGGTGACATGTCACGTCACCCATGGCACGGGTTTGGCTGAAGGATCGGTGCCCACCATGCTCCAATGGCACGCACAGGTACCACCCCATGGCCGGCTTGTTCTACCAGCGCGTGCTGATGCACCGTCGCTTCGAAATGGGCCTCGTCGCCCTCATTATCGTCAATGCGGTGGTGCTCGCCATGGAGCACGATGGCATGTCCAAGGGATACTCAGACACCCTGGGTAAGCTCCCTGGGGTCAAGGGCGACTGCGGTAGCGAGATAGCCAGAGCCAAAGGTGCCCTCGTGACAGTTAGGGCAGGGAAATAAGGCGCACTCGGGGGGGAAGGAGGAAGGAAGCGTGCCAAAGGCGGGCATGTGGCAGTTGATACTGTAAAACGCAGGGACATGATAAGGGGGTATTATATTAGATATTTGATTCATGAACAGTATTTCACGGCAATGGCATAACAGGGTGCCTTTCTGGGAAGGATGCGCGCTCTGCGTGTGCAACTGCAGTTCTAGCAGGTAAACTATGCAACTATAACACCAACGAGAAGATCATCAAGGGTAGGAGCACCTGGCAGAGAGGTGCGAGATTCGCTTCTGATGTGACATAACCGAGTTTCCAAACCATATTTACTAGAATATTGGTAATTATTTCTCTGATATACTAACGTGCTGCCATGTGCCGTGACTCTGGGATACCCCTGTGGCACTTAGTAGTGAGCTTCACTGGCTACCGCTGGCTTGGCTGCCATTTCGGCGTCGACCCCTTTTTTTTTGTTCCTGGGCTGTCATGTTCCTGGGCGGTCAGGGTGGGGTGCCTGATCACTATACTGCAGGGTTACGATGCAATACGTTGCAGGGTTGCGATGCAATACGTTGCAGGGTTGCGATGCAGCAATGGACAGCATTGGGCCCACAGGGTTTCCAGTCGACAAGAATGCCCTGCAGTTGTGTTCTTGCGCTCTGTTCCTACGTTCCTCTGTCAGAGAACTGCTCAGGGCAGTAAACTAGGTTTGTGGAAGTTAGTTATGACACTACTACCATTCATGGTAATAAGTTATTTATGGCATTCAATTGGTATACTGTACCTTCCATGAAGAGTTTGCAGGTTTTGAAGTGACAATGCTGGCAACTGGCAACTGTCTGTCACTATATCCCCCACGGCACGGACACACCTTGGCTTTCGCACACAAAAGACGCACACACACTACACAGATAATGTTATTGGAGTCATCTTTTTCTAATAATAATTTCTCTTTCCTGCAATTTTCCCTTTGTGCCCCGCGGTTGGGCAACCCACCCCAGCCTTTTCCGGTTTGGTGGCGTTCGTTGTGGATACACATGGAAATACTGATCGTGAGGAAATACTGATCGTGAGGAAATACTGATCGTGAGGGTTGTGTCGCTCGACTTGACTTGGCGCTTTGCCACACATGACTGAATGTGACTGAATCTGTGTGTGGTTCTGTTTCTGTGATTCGGTGCCTTGTGCAGAAACGATCAACCTAGTCTTTGTCATCATCTTTGCCATCGAGACTCTCATTCGCTTCATCGTACTTGGCTTCAAGAAATGGGCTCGCAACAGGTGCGGTACCAAAAAAAAAAAGGTAAGGTGGGTTGATGCATCGATACGTATCCCAGATACAGCCTAGGCGGCTCTCCTGCTTGCATACATGGGCCATGGCAGACGCTTGGGTCGTTAATGCTGGAATCACATACATACGTTAGCGGTGACCGCTCCCTTAGAGCCTTGATAAGATGGTGTAGTTGCGAACACAAACTATGTGCGGGCTATACTGTTGTGCAAAACTAATCTTTGTGTGATGCAAGTATTAGCACAGAAATGATAACATGAGTGAACAGGCACTGTGTGTTCTTTCTGGCTGTGGGAGTCGTCTGACTTTCGGGCCTTATCTGTTGGCCGCTTTTTTTTTGGAGGGGTTCCACGTCTCTGCGGCAGGTTCAACATATTCGATGGCATCGTCGTCACCCTCAGCATCCTTGGCTATATTCGGGTGGGCACCCAGTTCACGGGTGGGTAAATATACATAGATCTAGTGTTGATCGCCATAATCGTGGCTGCTGCCTCCTCTTTTCGATGCCCCCGGGTGTTGCTGATGGGTGCATGTGTAATGTTAATTGTTCTAGGGAATACTGCTTTCTTGTGGGAATTTCTGCATTGGACGATCGGTCAGGCCTGTTCGACATACTTCTCTTGATCAAGTAGCAGATATATTTAGGCTATTCAACAATTGGTAGCTAGGCGCAGCTGCTTACTACAATCTGCAACAGTTGCAGCCTCTATCTTCTTAAAGTAGGTTTTCGCCTTGGATTTGGTTAAACCGAACTCCTTGGCTTGACTTTTTAGGGTTTAGGGCCTAACATTAAAACAGTTAGAAGGATATATATATATATATTTAAAAATATAAGTACTTACATCAAAGTAAAGGCACCCACGTAAAAATAAACAAAGCAATCGCTAACAAGAGATACCACGACAAAACAACTATACAGCCAGCATGGGACACTCGATCCACACCGCGGAATGAAGTAAAACAACCTAATAACCGTGCTGCGCCGCAAAGTCAGCTCGTGTGCGGCGGAGCAAGATGTCAGCCATAGCCTGGTATATTTAGATATAAGTATAATACTATGACCTCAAAATATTTAAAGTTTGATTAAAATTTGGCAATACTCCTGGGTGTGAATTTTTACATGTTAGCTCACCTTTTTGCGTGTTAGCTCATCTTGAGCTCTACCTTGTTGACTTGTGTGTTGCCATTTCCAGAAATTCGTGATGCTGTTACCTTGCACAGGTGTGCCAGCCACATTTGCACAACCCATTGTTATTGGTATATTTTTGCGCACACGGTCTCATTTGGTTGCCGTTACCTTGCACAGGTGTGCCAGCCACATTTGCACAATCCATTCATTTTTGCGCACACGGTTGTGTATTTGGTTCTCTTCTTTTGTGCCCTGTTACTTTTTAATACGTTGACGTCTTCCCTGCGCCTTACCCACTGCCCAAGTTGCCCCTTAGTTCTTCATCCCCATCTGAACTTCTCCTGCCCTCCTGTGCCCGTGCATGGCTGCCCGGCGTATATGTGTGGCTGCCCGGCACCCGTGCATGGCTGTGCCATGCCTACATACCGCATGGCGACGTGGCAGCGTTCCGCGTTTTTCGAGCGTTCCATTTGCTCCGGCTCATTCGGTACGAATGGGCTACCCACGCGCCACTTCATTGTTGTCACCTGTCGAAAAGTATTCTGAGTATACTTGTAAATGTTGCTTTTAAGCATGGCATTCTAACAGCTTTTATGCATGGCATATATCTGTAACTGGATGTTGCAATGCTCTGCTGGAATGCTGGCTCTTATAGTAATAAAAATCATTAACGAAGCGGAGGCAGTGGACTCATACCAATAAACTAAGGTATCATGAAACTAGCGCATGCGTCGATGGTTCTCACTTTGCAACCGCCGCCTTAGCCAAGGAGAAACTGCTCGTTCTTGTGATTAGTGCCCTATGTGAGCTTTCGCTCTATTTTATGGTGCAGCATGGTGCTGGCATGAACACGGCCATGTCCCTAGCATTTGCTTGCTTGTGTGGACTTACAGCAAAAGTGGCATGGTTCATTGCTAATAGGGGTATCGAGGCACCAAGCAAGAGGGGCAAGGCGTCATTCGCCTCAAGCCTTGCGTGGGTTTTGGTAATGATATGTTTAAGGTTGCTGGAGTGGACACGGGAGTTGCATGTACCTTGTAAGATCCCGAATCCCCTAGTGCACTACTGTGTCCTGGAGTGTACTCTCTAGGGAAATTATGACAGGTTTCTATTGCACTATATGTGCACCTACAAAGAGAAACTACAATTACATAACCCACTTTCACTCTTCACCAACCGTCTCGACTTTTCCAGGGCCACCCCGTCCTTCAGAAGCCACCTTTGTGAGTTTTTCGTCTTAACTAATTGCCTTGTGTCTAGACGTGCCTCCCCTGTCTATATGCGATGCCTGCCCGGCGTCTTTGATGACTTCTCTGCATGTGCCGTTGCCCCCTCCGATTGCATGAAACGCCCCTGCCTCTTCATTATCTCCCCTGCACCTTCACTTATCTGCTGCATATTCTGCTCCTTCGTTTGTCCAGATCTGTCTGAACCCTGCACCCCTGTCCCTTCCGCCGCCGCCACCCCTACCCCCCCCTTCATTGACATAGGCATGTTTATTGTTGTATCTTATTTGTGTGATCTGTGTGCATCCAATAACTATCTCTTAATCTCTACCCGCAGCGCGTGGCGTCGCATGCAGCTATACGCGGTCCTCATCGGCCAGATGCTCTACAAGCTGCTGGACTTTCTCTTTTTCCTGGTGCGTGCAGCAGCTTTGGCCAGATGCTCTAGAAAGCTGCTGGACCTCGTCTTTTCCCACGTGGGTGCAGCAGCATAGCAGGTCGCTCCTGCTTGCTTGTCTTTCTTGCTGATGCATGCCAGAGCCTCACCCGATTTGCTTAATGGGGCGGTGCAGCTCCTCAGTACAGGGTGATGTGCTATACTTGTGATCAATGGCGATGGCAATATGTTGCCGCACTATGCATGTACATCATGCTAGTATTTACTAGAAAGGATACAAGTTATTTCAGTGAGCATGTATGTTAGTTATGTTACACCAGTATGACGCAGCATCTTTGTTTTGTGCTGGTATAGGCATGTTCATCATGCTAGTATTTACTAGAAAGGATAAAAGTTATTCCAGTGAGCATGTATGTTAGTTATGTTACACCAGTATAACGCAGCATCTTTGTTTTGTGCTAGTATATTCATCCCCTTTCTGGTACTGGCATACCATTCATGTGTTAGTATTCCTGCATAATCACATGGGTGGCAGATCTTGAATGTCTGGCGATTCCACGTTGTCCTCCAGCTTCACTGGCAATGACCCAGTTGGGTGATGTGGCCTGGTCTGGTGTGCCCTAGGCTATTTATCCTCCTCATCCCTCACATTGCCAGCTGCCTAATCTCCATGCAAAATCCATTGTCTCTTTCCCCTGGTTTCACACCTGCTGCAGTCCATGAGTTGCTGCCTACTTCAGTTTTCTCCTATCTCAGGCATGGCGCTGGCCGCAGTAGAGGCCTGCACGTGTGGTGTTGGTTGTTCTGTTTACTGTCGTGTTCAGCATTATCGATAACCACCGAGCAGGCCAAATGATCATGAGGCCATTAGACTTACAGAATTCCAAGGAGATTTCAACCCAAGCCATAGCAGTCCTGAAGTTTTTTACTTTCCAGTTTTGCTGATGGCCCTCGTGGTCTCCATTTGCCCTGGAATTGATGTGTGCGCGTCTGTTAACCTAAAATTGTCCAACCACATCTTGCCACCTGTCGCGTGCTGGCAGACCATCGCACTCGTGGTGTTCACTATCACAGGGATGCAGCTGTTTGGGGGGGAGTACGGCTCGGGCCCAGACCGTCCTCGGCGGCATTTTGACTCCTTTCTGGAGGCCCTGCTGACGGTATTCCAGGTGGGTGGGTGCCACTTCTATCGCCTCAAGTAGGCAACCGCTATCATTTCAAATAGACCACTACCATCACCTCAAGTAGGCCGCTATCTGTCCCCTCAGTAGGCCGCTATCCGCCCCCTCAAGTAGGCCGCTAATATCACCTCAAGTAGGCCACTTCTATCATTTCAAGTAGACCACTGTTATTATTCCAAGTAGGCCATGCTAGCACAGCTTTATGTGCCCCTATCTTCTCCTCCACACCACCAACAATCAAACCAACCAACCGATCAGCCAAGCAACCGACCCAAGAGTTCACCCATTAGCCAACCAGCCCTCTCCCCAACCCCACCCCACCCCACCCACCAAAGTGAAACGGCTCACGTCTTAAGCCGCCCCAGCTCCCGCCTATGCTTGACCACTAAGTCCTGTTTGCGTGCCTACTTTCTGTTGTGGGGGGTGCTGAGAAAGACATGTCTGGGTCGGCCAGGTCAACAGGGGCCTTGACATCAATAGTGCTGACGTAGAAGGAAGGGTGGGTTTACGGAAGAAGCCCACCGGGGGGCCAGCCTCTCCTATGCCCCCAGAAGCACAACCCCTTGAAGGTATCCACACGGCTATTCGTGTAGACTCACTTTCCCTGTCAGATTGCAAGTGTTCGTGGGGGGGAAACTGAGACAAGCTCGCGCAGTTAACGGTATCCATTCTACCTTTTATTCATGCAGCTCACTTTTCCCTATTCGTTCCTGTTCGGCCACAGGTGTTCACGGGGGAGAACTGGAACGAGCTCATGTACACGGGCATCCACTACATCGGCTGGGGCGCAGCTGTGTACTTCATCATCCTCATCTGTGTCGGCACCTGTATCCTCATCACTATAGATAGAACCACCCCGTCAGTGAGATAACCACCTCCTCAGCGCCACGTCCAAACACCCAGGGGGGCTGCTTAGGATTCAATCACCCCAGTCGAATGTTGGGCTTATTCTCTTGTGCCTGTGCCCCGGGTTTTCCTAGTGGTCCCATGCCTTTGGAGAACCATGGCTCGGCATGAGAAGTTTCATGCCCCAGTTTTCACCACAAGCTGGGCGTGATGCCCTTTCATTTTTCAGGAAGAGTTTTTTTGGAGGTAGTCATTTGTTTCCTTTTCCAGTGGAAAAGGCATTTTCACCCGCACATGCACCCTGTCGTGTTTGTGATGTTGGGTACCGATCGCAGCGCAGAATTGTGAATGAGTGCTAGTTGTACAGGATTGTTGGACCTTTCCGTAGTACATACAAGTCAGGGCACGCACGCACATGTGCCCTAGCCATTACATCAACAAACGTTCTCGTCTGCCCCCCGCCCCCCCCTCCCCTGCGATAAGTAGCATCCGTGGGCCTATTGGTGGCACCTGGAACGCCTGGGCCTGGGTGCTTAAAATTTGTCGAATTCAGTTGAGAGTCGTTTAACATCGGCTATAATTGACCGCAGGATGCAGTTTGCTTCAAATATGCCAGACTGTCACCTACGGGAAGGTTTTTCCTTGACGCAAGTCTCTTACCTTTCAACATTCTCTTTTCACTGGCCTTTTACATCCGTTTCCCTTTGTGACAAGCGTACGATACACACATGTACAAAACACGCACACGCACACACACGCACACGCACACGCACACGCACACGCACACGCACACGCACACGCACACACGCACACGCACACGCACACGCACACGCACACGCACACGCACATGCACCCCACCCACAACCACCACCATACACGCACCCACCATACCCTGGTCGTCCCCCGGTGTCCCTCCCGGCCTCCCCCCCTCTTCCCCCCCCCCAAAAACACTTGCTATTGGAGTCTTGGCCCTGTCTACTTGGATTTCTCTGTCGGACCACCTCCCCAGACTTCATCGTGAACGTCTTCCTGGGCATCCTGCTCGCTAACTTTGCGGCGGCCGAAAAGTTCCGCGACCTCAGTGGCGCGGTCACCAGCGCGAGGATGGAGGAGGAGCGTGCCGCCGCCGCCGCCGCCGCTGACAACGATGACGAGAAGGGACTAGGAGAGGGGCCCCAGAGCCCTGGTTGTCGGCCCAAGAGCCCTCTCCAGCCACTGGCGCAGGCGGGGGAGCCATACAGCACACAAGGAGCAAATGCGTCCCCCCTTCAGAAGGTCACCGATGACATGGGCGTGCAGAATGGGGGGGTCTCTGCGCTGGCAGACGCCTCCAAGACGGCCCCCTGGCTGCCCCTCCAGAAGAAGCTCGCGGGCATCGGGGCGTTGCTGCAGCTTGGGCGCCAGCTGTCACGGCAGCAGAGCCTAGAGGAGTCCCCCCCGCCGACCGGGACCATCGCCATCCGCCTCTCTCACCATCGCCACCACTCAGGGAGCACAGGGCTACCAGAATCCGACCCGTGGACAGGGACGCCGCCCGATCGCCACCTGGCAGAGGCCGAGAGCAGCACCCGGGACAAGAAGGGCCAGGGGCCGACGGACGAGTCGTCTTTGTCGCTGCAGGAGCGCCAAGGTTCCATATCGCGCCTGCCTACCAACTCTTTCCTCGAGTTCAAAGATCTGGTGATGAGCCGGGACTCGGCGCCGAGTCGCACCAACAGCAAGCAGGCTCGCTTCCGGAACACTGACCGAGGGTCTTTTGTCTCGGAGCCCAGGGCAGCATTATCGCCCGGCGACGTGGTGACATCGTCCGAGTCTGGGTCACCGCGGCTCGCCCGCCACCGGTCACCGCGGTCACCGCGGTCACACGACAGCTTCGGCGCGAGTGTCCAACTACGGGCGGAGCTGGACCGATTTCTCTCGCGTCCCAAGAGCCTAGTCCGGGGCGGGCTCTTCATGCCGGGGGACGGTGGCCTCTTGGCGAACCTCTCGCTCAGGCGCTTTCCTGGATCGCAGCGCGACCCGGAGGTGACCAAGCCTCCCCGACCGGATAGCCGTCGGGGGCACACGGGGGACAGGAAGGATGGTGGCTGGTCGGTTTTGCGGGCTGACTTAGCCCATCTGGGTGGCGACCCTGTGAGTGTGCAAGCTGGCCGCTGTGTTCTTGTGGCTGCTTTGATACTTGTTAAGCAAGGATGACAGGTGAAACAGGGCAACAGTTACGAATAGGTGAAGGTTTTCTTTGGGGGCGAGGCATAGTAGTGTTTGCAGGCATCCCCCGTGGTTCATAGCGTTCAGGTCCAAAGGGGTTCACCGCCCGTCTTGCTCGCTGTCATACCGCGTCAGGGTGGGCAGGCGCGTGCCGCTAACATTTGCCAGGGGCCTGAGTGCCAAGACACTGCGTGCCCAAGGAAATCAAGTTGGTGCTGCAGGCTGGGCCCTCAGGAGATGGTTATGGCAGCTGGTAGCGGGGTGTGGGTCAAGCAGGGTTTAGTAGGCTTTCCCCAATTTGATATTCCCTGTTGTGCCTTGACAGGTTGATGCAAGTCAAGCCCGATGGCCTACACAGTAGATGAGGTCAAGAGAAAGTGACAAGAAAAGGCTCATATGGAAAATAAGCGGGCAAATCCTAACTTAACCACGACGACATTTAGCCAGTAAAAGCACGCGCACGCCATGGCCGGGGTGTGTGTAACGTTCAATCCTGCATGCCTATTTCCTCTACCTGGTCAGCAGCGAACCAGAAACTGAGTATGCAAGCTATTCAGCAGAATAGTCAGTCCTTTTACACACCCATCTGGTGTTTTCCTGTAGGGACTTCGAGGATTTTAAATCTATCGTGCATCTGAGCCTTGTGTGCCATCGTCGCCGGCAAGAGGCGCAAATGTTGGTCAGCTATCAGCACTACATGCACTTTACTGTCCAGCTGTTGCAATGTGTGCTAATGTTGTTCAGAAGGTTGCGGTCAAAACGAGCTGGCAGGATCTCTTGGAACCGTGTCGAGCAGGGATGCAGCAGGCAGAGCGCAGCAAAGTGGAAGCATTTTCTAGTGGACAGCCTGAATGATACAGTGCTACACGAGCCTAAGTAATACCACTCTAGCCTATCCTTTGTGGTAACATCCAGGGGCAGGAAAGATGCTGGTAACACGGCAGAAACTTGCTGACGACCAAATCTGCTTGTCACTTTTTACATAGGTACAGGCCGCAGTTGGAGCGTTTAAAGGCCTTTTTTGTCCAGGCACAATCCTTCCCAGTTTACCTGGGTAGCATTTGCACCAGCAGGCCCGCATTTCCTGACTGCTGGGGCCTGTGTGCCTTGTAACAAACGGCGCAGGTGGCAGCGCAGGAGAGACGGCGCCGCATGACCGGGCGGTTCATCGAGCAGCTAACCTCTGCCCGGGCAGCAACCATGGTATTTGACATGTGGCGGCTGTCGAATCTGCGGGCAGATTTCCCTGTTTGAAAAGGCCAAAAGGGACAGGTTTTTAATGTCCCTGTTGACCTTGGTGTGCTGGGCTTAAAAAGGAAGATGGGTGTCCTTGCATGGAGCAGGTATAACAGACTATCACATTCTTATGATTGGGGCGCTCCCCCCAGGAAGTGCAATGGCCAGGCCCGTTTATGTAAATACTGGCTACCTGCCAGTGAGCCCTTGATCTAAGCCACAGGATTCCAGTACCCATATGAGGTCTATCCAGCGGGATCGCCTGCTGCCATATGGACAACACTACAGTATGGATTGTAGGCAATGATCTTAGCCGATATGTGCCACGCCATTCTAGGGTGGCAAAAGTCTCCTGTCTCCGCCCGCATGCCACAGTAGGCCTCTGATAGTGAGGCATGTATGAACAGTTGTCTATGGACATAGATTCAGCCATGGCTTTGTCAAAGAAAAAGTTTCATGAGTGTGAAGTTAGCCATGCGAGCCAGGCAGCCTTGAATTTGGCTACCATCCTTGTCGTTAGCTTTTTTCAGCCACCGTAGTGGCTAATCAGTTTGGCTCATTCCGCAACTTGGGTTTTTGCAACCACGCACGTTTTGTATTCATTGAGAAACTATGCATGTATATGTCTGGTGTTATAACTGTTGGTCTAGGGAGTTGCGTGGACATCATATTCCTAGCAGACGCTATCCATTGTTGCTGGCAATGCAAGGATACAATTTTCCTCAGTTCGGGCATGGCCTGACTTTCCCCATCCTAGTACCACTAGTTACTACTACCACTATACTACTACTACTACCACTACTACTACTACTACTACTACTACTACTACTACTACTACTACTACTACTACTACTACTACTACTTCTACTACTACTACTACCACTACTACTACTATTACCACTACCACTACTACTACTACTACTACTACTACTACTACTACTACTACTACTACTACTACCACTACTACTACTACTACTACTACTAATACTACCACCACCACTACTACTACTTCCACTACGACAACGACGACTACCATACTACTATTACCACTACCTCCACTGCTACTATTACTACTACTAGCTTCTGCTACCATTATTACCGCTACTCCTACCTTCTACTACTAGCTTTTTCACTTTTTTGTCAATGTTACCCACGCGTATGCCATCATCTCCTGCTGCAAATCTCCGCTCACATCAACATGTCCAGACCCCCAAGTCGATTGATGAGAAGGAGCCGTCGCTGGCAGACGAGGCCTCCATTCTTACCGGCAAGCAGAGGGTGCAGCGGTGGCTGAGGCGTATAATCCTTCACCCCTGGTTCGAGCACGTGGTGAGTGCCTTAATCTGTTCCCCAGAAATTAAATGTGTACGTCAAATCGCCAAAGCTACCAAAAGGACAGTGGCTTGTGGCCCTGTTGATTCCCCTCATCAGCGCTGGTAACGCTCTGTGCCTGCAGGGCGGAGCTAGTGGATCCAGTGGGGTTTTGTTTTGATTGTTGCAGCGTTGCAGTGTTTAGTTTTGTTGATGCCATGCCCCCATTGAGGCAACTAACAATCTAGTTAGTCGTCCCAACTAATACCACCTTTTCTGTTGGGAAAAAGGGTCCCCGGTGAACTCACATTGGCACTATTGCTCTATCTGTAGTATTTCTCACAACTGCACGGGCCGTTTGGATTGCATCAGAGCAGCATCACGGTGCATGCTGTATAGGAAGGGCCATGTTTCTGGATACTCCATTACCTCGTCTTGCAACATTTCGTTCTGTTGCAGCAAGTTTTGAGTTCACTTTTTTTTTACTCATTGCGGTCGTACCTTTTCGTGAAATATTGCCCCGTCAGTGTACTGTCTAAAGATGGAATACGCAGACTGTCATCTCAGCGCCAAATGTGTTGCAATCCCACTCCAGTCGTGCCTGGCTTGTTGAGCTGCTTTCCTGCCGTGCTTCGCTTAAGCCTCTGATGGCTCTTGCTCACAACATGCGGCAACACCCCATGCGTTGAATTGCCTCATTCTACCCTGTCTGTGAAACGGATGCGATATGTTACTTGTGTTTGCTATAAACATTGCACAGATGCAATGTGTTTTCAAAATTACCCGGCATCCCGATCGGCACTGACTGCGTCTGGCGCCTTTGCCAGGGCTGGTTCATGCAACACATTATCCTCCCTATCCTTGCCCCCATCTCTGCCATTTTACTGCCCCCTTCGTGACAATTTCCTGACCCCTTTTTTGGCCTTCTCCTGCCACTTTCCTGACTCTCCGCTGTGTGCTGGGTCCCCCCCTTCCCCCCATGCCTAGGTGCTGGTGCTGATTTTCTTCAGCAGCATTTTGCTGGCGGTGGAGTCGCCCGGCGTGGAGGATCACAATCCGCGCCTGAGCCGGGTAGGCAGCTCACGCCACCAAACCTGATATTACACCCTGTGCCTGTACAGATTGTGTGGAGCTTGCTGCCCATAATCATGGAGTTACCCTGGCTGTCGCGCTCGGTGTCTGCAGCTGCTGCCTTCCTTTCCATGAGCAGCCTAGAATACGGCACTAAACTGCGATGTTAAAAAATTGTTAAGAGAGGAGAAGCTGCAACAATAGAGAGGCAAAGGTGAATACATGGCACTTCCATAGTGGAACATGCGAATCCCCCCTTGTCACTCCCACCATACAAGTCCCAACAACACCCGTACACTTTTCCCAACCTTCCCAGGTGCATGCCTCCATTGAAAACACTTATCTGATCAATTCATTTCCATGTACCTCCAAGAAGGTCCAGTATCGACCAGCTGCGCGTCTCATCAGTCACCTGCTCCTCAGGGCAATCGGGTGCATTCATACATACTCTGAATGAAAAGTTGTGTGCACCTTAACGTGGTTCTCCCACGGGACATGCCGAGGCAGATACAGACAGTGATTACCTCAGGGTTCCACTCTAGTTTTGTTGTCATTGGCACTAATACCGCTCCTCCTCCTCCTCGATTCCTACCCCTCCCTTCCCACCCCCACCCCCCCAACTGCCCCCGCCCTTCTTCTTTCTATCCCTTCTTTCTCTCCCTGCCCCTGGCCCTCTCATTGACCACCACCACCACCACCACCACTGCTCTTTTCCTCCTCCCCAACCCCAAATCCCCTGAGCCATCCCCGCGAATCTCTTCCAAGCCCCGTCTTTCTCCCCGTCCAAATCGTCATCCCCTTCCCCCCATCTCCATGCTTCCCCCCCCCCCCTGCCTCCCAATGCCTCCCTCCCTCACATACACATACACACACACACACACACACACACACACACACACACACACACACACACACACACTCCCCCGTTGACTCCCCACCCCACCCCCCAGTTCCTGGGAGTCATGGAGATCATCTTCACGGTCACCTTCTCGATTGAAATCCTCGCCAAGATGCTCGTGCTCGGCCTCTGGGGAGGGCGCCACGGCTACTTCAAGGACCCCTTCAACCTCATCGACTGCGTCGTCGTGATCGTAAGCACCTGTCGGTGACCCGGAGAAGAAAGCAACAGTTCAGCGCAGCATATGGCACTTCCATTTTGGTCTTGGAGCTGGTTTCGCAGTAGTTGCAGCTGTTTGCTTGTGTAACCTGCGAAGCTGTTGGAGGTAAGGTGAGACACCTTGCCATGGAGAGCACGGGCATGGAGAGCATTGCCATGTTTGCATGTCTGTGTAGCTTCCCCCCCCCCCCGTGTCTCTCTCTCTCTCTCTCTCTCTCTCTCTCTCTCTCTCTCTCTCTCTCTCTCTCTCTCTCTCTCTCTCTCTCTCTCTCTCTCTCTCTCTCTCTCTCTCTCTCTCTGCCCCCACCCTACCCCACCCCCTCTCTCTCTATGACACTGATACACACACGCGAATGCCGGCTGCATCACCTTGGCCGTCGTCCGCAGCTCTCTGTGCTGGCGCTCGTTGTCTCCAACCAGATCCGCACCATCCGCTCCCTGAGGGTGGTCCGCGTGCTGCGGCCGCTGAGGGTCATCTCCCGGTTGCCAGAAGTCAAGGTACGTGTCAGTAGCAGTAGGTATGCATTCTTGCCCGTAGTAAAGGTATGCATTCTTGCCCGCAGTAAAGGTATGCATTCTTGCCCGTAGTAAAGGTATGCATTCTTGCCCGTAATAAAGGTATGCATTCTTGCCCGTAGTAAAGGTATGCATTCTTGCCCGTAGTAAAGGTATGCATTCTTGCCCGTAGTAAAGGTATGCATTCTTGCCCGTAGTAAAGGTATGCATTCTTGCCCGTAGTAAAGGTATGCATTCTTGCCCGTGGTAAAGGTATGCATTCTTGCCCGTAGTAAAGGTATGCATTCTTGCCCGTAGTAAAGGTATGCATTCTTGCCCGTAGTAAAGGTATGCATTCTTGCCCGTAGTAAAGGTATGCATTCTCGCCCGCAGTAAAGGTATGCGGTGCTGCCAGCAAGTAAAGGTGTGCGTTGCTACGTCTGTGGCAACTTTTGGGTATGTTTATGCTTTTTTGGGTGCTGTTGTACGATTTCAGCTTTTTTCATCGGGGCCGGGGGGGGGGGGCATTTCCTTTTACAATTCCTATGTTTGGCTCCCTTTTTGCTATGTTTGGTCTGCCTTTTGCAACTGGCAGAATATGCGGCACGGGGCCGTCCTGCAGCTGCAAATGAAGAGTGCATGTAACCACCATGTAAATACGTATGCCACGCACCTACAGGACTGCTATGCATGCTATGGCTTCCAAAAGCCACCGATGCCCGGTGGCGCAAAAGGGTCCCGTGGTTGACCTGCGGAATGGGTTGCGGTGTTTTCCACGGCCCCCCTTTCCTGGCGCCCCTGCCAGGTGGTCGTGAACGCTCTGCTCCTCTCTTTCCCAGCCGTCGTCAACCTGCTCCTCCTCGACCTCGTCTTCTTCATCATGTACGGCATCCTGGGGATGAAGCTCTTTTCAGGTAATGGGAGCAGCCGTTCTCAGGTAGAAGTTTCAATCTTCTCCTGCAAAGGGGGCACATTCTCTTAGGTGAAGCCTCAAAGTGGTCTTGGGTAGGTTGGGCAAGCTGTTCTTGGGGGGCGGGGGGGGAAGTACTTGGGGGGGGAGGAGGGCAAGGTTTTCTTTGGGGGGGGGGGGGGCCTGTTTTTGAATAAGTGAGGACGCTGTTGTTATGGGAGTAAAAAAGCTATTGTTGGGTAAGGGGGAAGTCTGTTCGCAGTCGGTGAAAGGAGAAGCTGTTAGCAGATCAGGTGCAAGGGAATGGGGTCGGTGAAAGGAGAAGCTATTAGCAGATCAGGTGCAAGGGAAGGGGGGTTGTGACAAATCAGGAGCATTTGGTGTTAGTGTTGATGCTGGGAAGTGGAGAATGAATGGGGTAGTGAAGGGAGGGGGGGGGGCTCAGCAGGGAGTGGACATACAGAGGGTGCGGAGGGGAGGGTGGAGGGGGCGCCCGCATAGTGGATGCAGAGGGACGCGTGCATTTGACTATACTTTGAGAGATCCTTCCACAAAGATCATGCTAGGCTTTGTGAGGGTGATCTCTGCAGACACGGATCCCATGATTCTAGTATTGTTCTCGCATAGCCCTTGTCCTCGCATAGCTCTTGAACTCGCATAGCTCTTGTTCACGCATAGCTCTTGTTCTCGCATAGCTCTTGTTCTCGCATAGCTCTCGTTCTCGCATAGCTCTCGTTCTCGGATGGCTCTTGTTCTCGCATAGCTCTTGTTCTCGCATAGCCCTTGTCCTCGCATAGCTCTTGTTCTCGCATAGCTCTTGTTCTCGCATAGCTCTTGTTCACGCATAGCTCTTGTTCTCGCATAGCTCTTGTTCTCGCATAGCTCTTGTTCTCGCATAGCTCTTGTTCTCGCATAGCTCTCGTTCTCGCATAGCTCTTGTTCTCGCATAGCTCTTGTTCTCGTATAGCTCTTGTTCTCGCATAGCTCTTGTTCCGGCGCTTGCCCTTGGGGGGGACGGAATAGATGCCATTAGTGGCTGTATGCACAGATCATTGTTGAATATTTGTCGGGGTTCTCTCAATCAGTTTGTTTGGCTGCTGTTTTCTGGTGCGGTCATCCCTGAGTGGCTGGGTTCCTTTGGCTGCTGGCTACTGTTGTACCGCTTGTTTTAATGATAATAATATTAGTAATAATAATGTGTTCTGGCAGTAGCATTTTTAGGGTGCGACGGTCTGCAGCCTACTGAAAACGCATTTTTCTGATAATTTGAAGAGGTTTTATGTCTGGGAATTCCATGTGGCTGAAATTGCTGTTTGTTTTTGCACTTGCAATACTGCCAGTAACATGCTTCATGATATTCTTTTTCTTCTCTGGGCCTGGTTGTTCTATCATTGGATATGCTGTTGGTCACTTTACGGTTGCCCGGACTGTGTTGGGACGGCCCGGGGCTGCCATGTGGCGACATCGCGGCTATATCTGGACGGCTCCTTGCAGGGAAATTTAAATACTGCAACGATAAGGGTGAGTGGCAGAGGAGAGAGAGCCACAATAGTGACTTAACTAGACAGCCATCATTGTGACTGTTACTCATGTGGTGACAAATGAAACCGGAGGCACCGGGTTCCATGGTATCGATACGGAGATGTCCCCAAGTCGACCTGTCTGAGCTCTATCTGTCGCAACCTGTTTCGTGTGCCCTACCGGCCACCCTCAACATCTAGGGAAGCTCCAGGCACTTTTCACGGGGGGGGGGGGCATAACCCCCAATTTTTGCACCTAAGCACGCACCTCTTTTTGGCGTCCAGCGCCGTTCATCACCGGCCAAAGTGAAAAATGGCTGAGCGCACACCCTGGCCAAAATGGGTCCGCCGTGCCGAAACGGAGTGCAGGCTGGTTGTGTGACATGTGGCAATAGACGCCAGAGGAGGTACTTGGGACTGTCAGGACTTGTAACTGATGCCACCTAGCTCACTCCCAGTTGTGCCACGTGGCATATAACCTATGCACCGTATAATTACCGTTGGTGTTGGTGTTGGTGTTGGCAGGGTGGGGGTCATTCCCCCGCCGGACATGGCCAGACGTCAGTAAGTCAGTCAGTGGGATCCCAGGCCGGTCATTGCCAGACAGAGTGAAAGACCGGCCGAGGGCCGAAAAAAGCCACGTTCCTACTGGGCACTGTGTGGCGACGGGTACGGCCAGACTTATAATTACCGTAGCACGTATACGTGCAGGAGTATGTCCACCAGTACTTCACTCCGAGATGGAAGCCAAAGCGCCGGACCAGTATCGATGTATCCCTAGTCTCACGGTGAGCGTGCACCTTTCCTGGAAACCTGGCGCCGGGTGGAATTGTCAAGCGCACTCCGGTTCTATTTTCCTCGCGCCGTTGTCAAAAGTCCAACTCGAGCGCACTCCGTTGCAATGATTCTGGCACCGGGGCGATTTTGGAGCTCGCTCCGCATCTGAGGGAGCCGCGCCGCACCTAAGTTTGGAGTGGGCCGTCTTGCTGAGACATCTCCCCCCCTCTTTTCACATGGACGCAGCACCTTTGTGACCTGTTTGCACCCCTTGGTTGCGCTCTGTTGTTGTCAAGTTTCTTTTCGGGATGGAAGGTGACACGGGACACCCTGACATGTGTACAGATAGAAAAGCATGGTAGAGTTGGGAAAAACTGACATCCGCTACCCACACTAGACCAAGACACAATGCTCTGCATCCAACAGGGGCTTTTGTTGGTAGTTATTATCATAGCACCAACCATGACTAGTTAGCTTTTGCCTCTGTATCCTTGATTAAGCTGCCTCACTTTCCGCCCCACCTGCAATTGCTAAGCCTCCATTGTCAATCATGCGACCGTGGTAGTAATATTTGAGCCAACTTCTTGTTCGAGCTGACCCACCCCAAAGTCAATGTCAGATAAATTATGGACCATACATGTGTTTTGACTGCGGCACGTATCAAATCTGACTGGATCAAAGGAGTAAGGACAAGCGGCTCACGTTGGTATAGTAAGGTGTAACCTGTTCACACGCTTGATGCCACCCCCAAGTGAACCCTATTTCAAGGAGCGGTCTAATGAATCAAGGAAATGGCTTACTGTGTCTGGTTGTTATATAGTACAGCGATTCATGCCACCCCCAAGTGAACCCTATTTCAAGGAGCGGTCTAATGAATCAAGGAAATGGCTTACTGTGTCTGGTTGTTATATAGTACAGCGATTCATGCCACCCCCAAGTGAACCCTATTTCAAGGAGCGGTCTAATGAATCAAGGAAATGGCTTACTGTGTCTGGTTGTTATATAGTACAGCGATTCATGCCACCCCCAAGTGAACCCTATTTCAAGGAGCGGTCTAATGAATCAAGGAAATGGCTTACTGTGTCTGGTTGTTATATAGTACAGCGATTCATGCCACCCCCAAGTGAACCCTATTTCAAGGAGCGGTCTAATGAATCAAGGAAATGGCTTCCTGTGTCTGGTTGTTATATAGTACAGCGATTCATGCCACCCCCAAGTGAACCCTATTTCAAGGAGCGGTCTAATGAATCAAGGAAATGGCTTCCTGTGTCTGGTTGTTATATAGTACAGCGATTCATGCCACCCCCAAGTGAACCCTATTTCAAGGAGCGGTCTAATGAATCAAGGAAATGGCTTCCTGTGTCTGGTTGTTATATAGTACAGCGATTCATGCCACCCCCAAGTGAACCCTATTTCAAGGAGCGGTCTAATGAATCAAGGAAATGGCTTACTGTGTCTGGTTGTTATATAGTACAGCGATTCATGCCACCCCCAAGTGAACCCTATTTCAAGGAGCGGTCTAATGAATCAAGGAAATGGCTTACTGTGTCTGGTTGTTATATAGTACAGTCATTCACACCTTAAGTTGGGTTCGAGGTTTTTGAGGGGTCAACCCAACTTAAGGCGTGAACCCAACTTAAGGCGTGAATGACTACACTAAATTGTACTAGTTTGAACTAAAGATACTAAAACATTCTATTCTGAACTACTTCTGAACTAAGAATGCCAAAATCCTATGCGACCCAACTGAAGGCGTGAACACAGCTTAAGCCAACCCAACTTAAGGCGTGAATGACTGTATGATGAATCTAGTCGGTTATCCTATTACTTACGTCACTTAAGCTGTACTACTCTTACTTGCGTGCATTCTTGTCATTTCATCATGGGTGGTGATGACGGGCACCCTGTTGAGGAGCCTCCCAACTGCTAGCTGGTCATTGTTTATTCGTTTGTTCTTATACTACATTGTACTACTGATGTGTTATATATATGTATATTCCTATCTGAAGTATCAAGTACCTCTCAAGGTAGCTTGGCTATAGTACTAACTCCCGCGCTCCCATATTCGTGTGCCGGTGATATGTTCCGCAGAAGCCCCCGACCGCCAATCATGCAATGGCACTTTTGCCCCGCCCGGCCCCAACGGGACGCTCATGGGCGAGGTTCCGCGCGTGTGGACCGAGTCGCACTCCAACTTCGACAACATCTTCTTCTCACTCGTCACACTGTTTCACATGTCGACGACCGAGGGATGGGTCGACGTGATGGAGCTGGGCATGAAGTGCGCGCACAAGACTGACGTGAGTGTGGGGCATGGGCAGGCATGATGAGCTGGGCATGAAGTGCGCGCACAAGACCGACGTGAGTGTGGGGCATGGGCAGGCATGATGAGCTGGGCATGAAGTGCGCGCACAAGACCGACGTGAGTGTGGGGCATGGGCAGGCATGATGAGCTGGGCATGAAGTGCGCGCACAAGACCGACGTGAGTGTGGGGCATGGGCAGGCATGATGGAGCTGGGCATGAAGTGCGCGCACGAGACCGACGTGAGTGTGGGGCATGGGCAGGCATGATGAGCTGGGCATGAAGTGCGCGCACAAGACCGACGTGAGTGTGGGGCATGGGCAGGCATGATGGAGCTGAGCCCGTGAAAAAACATTAATGCGCCTCTCAGCTTTAAATACCTTGCAAGGTGGGATTGTCATTAACTAAGCACAAAAGCATGTGAACATTTTTATTTTTCGGGGGAGGGTTGGGGCTTATGGAGGCAAGTAGACATATGGCTTGATTCAGTTGGTATGAAAACCCAGAGCCTGCTGATCTATTGGCCAACTGGCTCACCCATGTCCTCCCTCATGCAATCATTGTATCTCAACGCGACTGAACCATACCAGGCCATTTCTTGAAGCTAACTGACTAGCTCATCTCCCTTGTATGAGGCTGCCACACCACACTACCCTGCCCATCCAGCCGGAGCGCAACTGCACGGGCGGCGGCAGCTTCTTCGTCACCCTCTACTTCATCTTCTTCATGCTGCTCTCGTCCTTCATCCTCGTCAACATGTTCATCGGTGTCGTCGTTGACTCATTCCTCTCGCTCAACTCCAAGCAGTCAGTCGGGAGTCTGATGCTGACGGAGGGCCAGCTTAAGTGGCTTCATATCCTGCCCATTATGTAGACAAGCCCTCCTGCATGCACACCTACTCATACAGTAGCCTGCTGCTGATGGAGGGCCAGCACTATTGGTTTCATATCCCGCCTATGAAGTAGATAGGCCCTCCTGCATGCATACCTACTCATACAGTAACCTGCTGCTGATGGAGGGCCAGCAGCATTGGTTTCATATCCCGCCTATGAAGTAGATAGGCCCTCCTGCATGCATACCTACTCATGTGTACTAGGAAAGTGGCTCCGATCCTGCCCCATGATTGATAGCTTCTCCTGCATGCACACCGACTCATGCACTAGGAAAGTGGCTCCGATCCTGCCCCATGATTCATAGCTTCTCCTGCATGCACACCTACTCATGCACTAGGAAAGTGGCTCCGATCCTGCCCCATGATTCATAGCTGCTCCTGCATGCACACCTACTACTGCGGGTTTTCATGGCTTCCTATCCTGGCCAGGGATAGTGGGCCCTAGTGCATGCCTACATTCTGTTGTACTACAGGCCTAAGCCGCACCATCTTCTGTCCATGGATAGAAATTGGTCACCATGCATTCATGCGTATGACTACAGGCGTGAGCGGCGTTGCTTCCCCTGCCCATGAACTGGTGTGCGCGCATTTATCTGGATATGTGCCCCGATGTCTCCCGATGCCCCTGTCCTTCTATACGAGGCAAGGCTTAACGCTCCTGGGCTCATTAGTTTCTTTTTTTCCCTATTGATGGCACGCGTTTGGCTAAGCTCCATAGTTACTAAGTAACAAGTGCTAAGGTGATCAGCGTCAGTAACACAGTCCTGGCATGGCATTCAACGCTTTGTTCTTGACGCTTCCTTAACCAAGTTTGCCCTCCTTGGTCCCATGAAACTCCTTGCATCCTCCTCCTTGCCTAATCGTATCACTTCAACCCTTGGACAGGGAGCGGGATTATGGATATATATGCCTTTATACCTTTCGCTGTCTTCAAATCCGTCCCATGTCTGGCATTTTTTTTCCTTCCCCCATTTCTCCCCAGATCTGTCTCTCCTCCTCCCCACCCCCTCTCTACTCTGCTCCCCCCCTTCTCCTCCTGGCTTCCCTCTTTCTCCCCACTTCCCTCTCCCATCCTCCCAATCCCCTCTCCCCTATCCTACCCTCCATTCCCCCCCCCAAACCTTCCCCCCCACCTGGCCCTTGGCGCCCATCCCTCCACAGCTCCAGAAGATGGTCCTCAGCACCGGCGCGATGCGCCGGCCAGTGATGCCGCGCTCGGCGTTCCGCGCCTACTTCTTCAGGCTCGTCAACACGACCTTGTTCAAGGCAGCCACCACGCTCGTGATCATTGTCAACAGCGTCTTCCTCATGCTGCGCTACTTCGACATGAGCGAGAGCTGGAGTGACATGCTCGGTGCGCCTGATTGTTACGCCCAAACAAGGGTTAGGGCCGTAACACTGCTATGTCTGTCGCACAGAATGGTGTCTGGCATTCGTCACTGTCATTATTAGCTCATGAGCTAGTGCTGGGTCGAGATGCTCCGTGGGCACAGGGCGTATCTTATTACAGCATCATAGTGTACTGTTATAATATACATTGTGCACTGGAGGGTAGCTATTGTCGCCTTTGTGCGGGGCGATGTGCTCGGTGGGTGCTGGTGGCTTATCGCCCTCGCTGGTATCCGATTGCGTGGGATGGTTTCGCGCAGGCCACGTGCTCAATGTGTTGCGGGCGGTATCTCATTATCATCTTAGTAATGTATCGAATAATAGAGTAGAGTAGAGCAGAGCAGAGCAGAGCAGAGCAGAGCAGAGCAGAGCAGAGCAGAGCAGAGCAGAGCAGAGCAGAGCAGAGCAGAGCAGAGCAGAGCAGAGTAGAGCAGAGCAGAGTAGAGTAGAGGGGAGTAGAGTATAGAGTAGAGTAGAGCAGAGCAGAGCAGAGCAGAGCAGAGCAGAGCAGAGCAGAGCAGAGCAGAGCAGAGCAGAGCAGAGCAGAGCAGAGCAGAGCAGAGCAGAGCAGAGTAGAGCAGAGCAGAGTAGAGTAGAGGGGAGTAGAGTATAGAGGGGAGTAGAGCAGAGCAGAGCAGAGCAGAGCAGAGCAGAGCAGAGTAGAGTAGAGTAGAGGGGAGTAGAGTAGAGGGGAGTAGAGTAGAGTAGAGTAGAGTAGAGTAGAGGGGAGTAGAGTAGAGTCGAGTCGAGTAGAGGGGAGGGGAGGGGAGGGGAGGGGAGGGAGGGGAGGGAGGGGAGGGAGGGGAGGGGAGGGGAGGGGAGTATCTCGTGGTAATCTTAGTATAATCGCACGGGAGGTTACCTTTCTGTGTGGGATGGTGTCTCATTGCTGGCTTTTTGGCAAGTAACATGTTCGGCGCATCTCCCACATCGCTAGGCAACCCCTTCAAAAGGATTTGGATCCCGATATTCCACTTACATTGGATGGTGCGCTGTTGCGGTACCTGCATTGGCTCGTGTGCCCGTCCGCGAAACCTTAAATCCTATTTATTTCATCGCCCTGTGTGCCCATGTCCTGCTTTTGCCCTTGCCACGGCCAGACATCGTGGACCAGGTGTGCACCTACCTATTCCTCGTCGAGCTGCTGCTGAAGATGATCGCCTTTTTCCCCCGTGTCTTCTTCTCATCGGCGTGGCGCTGCTTCGACTTTGTGCTCGTCATCAGCTCGCTCTTTGGTACGCACGCCAGTGTTAAGAGTCTTAAAATGGGCACTAGGGTCTCTCTATGTCTCATTGCTTCACTGTGTAGTGCATATTCGGGTGTTTAGTACTACCTGCGGTGCATTAAATTATCTGAAGAGGTGGTGCATTAAATGTCCCGTTTTCGCAGACGCTAGAAGAGGTGATGCAATGGCCACATGTATAGGAATTTTTTTAAAGCCCTTACAGGGCAGCATGCCTAGAGATGTAAATTATAAACTTATGAAAGAATATCTGAGTTTTGCTACCTGAAATAACGGTATCATAAAATCACCCATTAGGGGGGTGCCCGAGTCTTGGCAGGATTACAGAAACTAAGAAGCTAAATTAGTGCATATCAGAAATAGGAATGAGGCATGACGTTTGAAACAGAAGCCATGCTTGATACCTTGTTGGGAGTCCTACCCATTTGGGGGGCATTAGCAGGCCATGTAGGCACATAATCATACCATAGTGGACATCATTTTTTACAGGCAAGTTTCAGCACTACATCGTCATTGATGCTTATAACATCTTTCAATGAGCATTTTTTTATTTTTAACCCTTCTACTGCAGCTTTTTTCACCCTTCTTAAACCTCATTACAAACGTTTAGCACCGTTACAGCCTTAATCAAAGACAGTTTGAAGCTGCCGGCATTAATCATGCCCACAAGACAACTGTGGTACAGGGCCCTTGAACCAAGCCTTCCAAACCAAATCTTTCAAGGCAACTGCTGCACCTATTTCCTCTCTACTTAGTTATACTTACAACAAGGCAGACCATCATTTTAACCTTTAGAGATGCTGTATTCTGCATGTAATATTCACATACCTCTCGTGTATGTGCTGTTAATGGAGCCGACGAGCGTCCGCTTTTTCTCGCTGCCATTTTCACAAGCAATAAGCACTTTCTCGCATTGCAAATCATCTGATAGCTGCTTAATGATGGAATACCAATCTAACTCGTCGGCTGCTACGTTTCTAGGTCGATCAAGGCCTCCGTGTGCCCGCTGCAGCCTTGGCTTCTCTCTGGTTGCCGGCACCAACGTTGCGTCACCTACTGTTCAGAGTACTTGTCCATATGGATCCATTTCGTACCCAACGACTTTAAATACGTTGCTGACGAAACTCCAGTCCGTTGAACATCTAATTATGCAACAAAAAACGCTCAATCAGATATGACGCCGTGCAGTCTTTCGCTGCAGAAAATTCAGCAAGAAATCAAGTACAACCAACCGAAAAAGAAACATATGTACGGCCCTTAAAACCATACCAACTTGCAGGCACAAACGTCTCTAGTCATAGACAAACTAGTATTGCCGAAGCATGCCATATAACTGGAGTAAGGCTGGGCGCGATGGCCAGCGTACCGCTTCATCGGAGGTTTTGCTGGTCGCAAGGCATTTCGCGTCATTAGCTTGAATTTCCAGGTCCGGCTGACCTGCCCCGAACATCCGAGATTCGGTATGAGTACTTTCACTGTTCAACCCCCCTCGGCGGACCAAACCGCCCGATTTTTCTCTCGCGTTAATTTACTATATACCCCAGTAAAACGCAGTTTTTGCCCCCCTATAATGGGGTGCACTTAGGAATGTACTCCTGGATTCTAATGCTGCCACCCTTTGGGCCCAAAATAGTACCATTCCTACCCTCGCAGCGTATCAAGTTTACAGGACCCCCCCCCCGTGTTCTATTTTTCCTGGAACCATTGCTGCCCCACCATTGCTACCGATTTTTCATTTTAAAAAAAATTAATAAATTGGCTTTCGAGATATTTTGATGCGCCGGAGGTAGCATTTGTTTTTACATGACTAGGGCCCCACAATATCTTGGCATCCGCCCACTCCTTGGTGGGCTTGCGAGTCTTTCAAAGCTACAGAGGCCCTGTCAAAACCACTCGCGGGGTTACAACTAGCAGGACCTCAAGAGAGCACCGGTTCAAATAGAAGTCACCAATTCTGTGTTAAATTCATCGAGATGATCTAAGTGATGCTGTAAGCTCTCGGTCAAGATGATTTAAAGGATACAGGAACTCCTAGCTTTTGCCCTCCACACCTCTTTTATCTGGGTCCTGTAAGTATATTCGAGTCATGTAGCCATCTGAGGATCGCTGGCTGTTTCTTGAGAGCGGCGCGGGCTGATCACCCTGGCCCAGCCAGCGAGCGCTGAGACGTCAGGCTAGGCTGTGCACCGGTGAAAAGTTACCCGAACAATCCGTAGGCTACTTTTTAGATACCAGCGTTTAGTCTTTCTGGAGTTTGCTAATAAATCTTGTGAAACCTCCGTTAGGCTAATCATTGAGTCTGTTGGTGCAACTAATCTATTTATACCACCGTACTGTCCTGATCTCAATCTAATTGAGCACTATTGGCATAAAGTAAAGCAGAATATCAGAAAAATAAAAAATAATTTTAAATGTTTCTTTGATTGCGACTTCTAGTTTAGGACATCTCAGAGGTACGAAGCCTCTTAAAGAAATTAGTATTTCTACATTAGGTAACCCAGAAGATTTAACATACAAGGATGGCTGTTATTTTACATTTTCTTGGCTCAATTTTTATTTGCGTTACAGCTATGTAGGGCAGTTTTTTAACTTTGATGAAAAAATTATAGTGGAACTTGGTTCTGGTTCTGGTAAGCAAGCTGAAATGACCCCGGACTTGAGGGGTCAGCTCCATCCGTCTCAGGGTGTGGTGGAGTGGGTTGAGCTCTGCCGGGTGTCAGAGGCCGGCCAGGTGGAGGTGGGAGCAGCCGGCAATCATAATGATAGGGATAGATCCAGCTGGCGAACAGTTGGCAGGTGTCTGCCCAGGCTGGCAGAAGACAGATCCATGATAGATCCGTGATGAGACAGTGTCATCACAAAACGTAGAGATTGAGCAGATGCAGGTGACGAGGCTCGCAGATGGCGAGTGCATGACGCCGGACGCGTAGCTTGTGCTCGGGTTCACCTGCTGGAAGTGTAGGGTAGTTCTACTTGCTGGTAGGTAAACCCTGTGCATGAGACCCTAGTGTTGACAATAGGAGCCCCATGCAGTGTGTAATCCTATGACTCTCTGTATATGTTGGTTTCGTAAGCAAATAGTGCACCGGTTCTGCCATTTAAACGGTATTATTGCCATTTAATTGCATTGAAACGTGCATCATCTCGCCCTCACCGCCCACGCACACCCCGTGCCTCATGTTCCTCCCACCCCAACCACAACTCTCTGTGCCATTTCCCTCCCTGGTGTCCCCACAGCAAATGTGAACGTCCTACGGGTGTTCCGTATTGCGCGTAGTGTGCGCATGATGCCCTACTTCCCCTCGCTGCTCATCCAGCTGCAGACACTGGTGTGAGTATATTTATAGATTATGGTAGTGTACATACATCGTGCGCATGGTGCCCTACTTCCCCTCGCTGCTCATCCAACTGCAGACAATTACGCTACTTTTGGAGCAGTGCAGTGTTGTATAATATCTGCACAAGTGGCGCGACGCTTGTGTAGTCACGGGGGTGCTTTTATGTCGAATACGACAACGAAGACCTGGACCACTGTGGCGTAGCGCTAGTAGGAAACAACGCTACCTCTTGTCCTCAGTGTGATGCCATCAAGGTGGCAGTCCTCTTTGCAGCTTTCACCGGCCACGCACGCTGCCTCCAGGGGCTTACTCAGGTTGCTACAGCGGGACATGTGCTCATGCTGTGATGGGCTTACGCCCAGCCAATGGTGTACAGAGCTAGATGTGATGGCCAAGGCTTCGCTAGGCGAACACGTGTATGTTCATTGAGAATGGTAAATTACGGAGGTGAGATTGGCATGCAACATAAGGAAAACCCTGAAAAGAAGAAGAACCCTAAAGAAAAGAACTAGATATATAAGGGTATAGTACTGTGGGTACTACTACGGGGATACTACTACGGGGATACTACTATGGGTATACTACTATGGGTACTACTATGGGTATACTACTATGGGTACTACTAAGGGTATACTACTATGGGTATACCACTATGGGTACTACTATGGGTATACTACTATGGGTACTACTGTGGGTACTACTATGGGTATAGTACTGTGGCTACTACTATGGGTATACTACTATGGGTATACTACTATGGGTATACTACTATGGGTACTACTATGGGTATAGTACTGTGGGTACTACTATGGGTATACTACTATGGGTATACTACTATAGGTACTACTATGGGTATAGTACTGTGGGTACTACTATGGGTATACTACTATGGGTATACTACTATGGGTACTACTATGGGTATACTATTATGGGTACTACTATGGGTAAACTACTATGGGTATACTACTATGGGTACTACTATGGGTATACTACTATGGGTACTACTATGGGTATACTACTATGGGTATACTACTATGGGTGCACTACTATGGGTGTAACACGGATAGATAAGTGCGGCTTTGTTCTGCGGCTGTGTTCTGCTTAGCCTACTTCAAGCGCTGGTTCTGAAATCGCACTGAAGCGCAGCTTAGATTGTCGTAGATAGAACAAGCAAGAAACAGCTCAGCAAGCAGCTGTCTGTGCTTTTCTTTAGTCTCTGGCCTGCATACGAACCCCCCCTGCTTCCCCTGCATACAAATTCCCCTTGCCCACTTCTTCGCTCTCTGTCCCTCCAGCTACACGGCCTCCTCGACAATGGTGCGTACCGTTTTTCACCGGCTCACGCCCCTCTGCCCCCTCGCCTCTCCCGCTTCCCTAGCCCCCTTGGCCCCTTCTCCTCTAGCTGCCGACATCCATCTTCGCGGCCGCTTCTATGATGAACGTCTAAATGGACAAGGTTGCGCCTGTTAATGCCCCTCCCCCTCCCCCCTCCCCCCCTGCCACCTTCCCTTCACCACATCCAGCTACCCGGCCCCTTCGATGATGAACATCTAAAGGACAACGTTGTGCCTATTCATGCCCCTCCCCTTGACCCCTACCCTTGCACACCCCATCCAGCTACGCGGCGCCTTCGATGATGAATGTCGGCAGCCTCCTGTTCATGGTCTTCTACATCTATGCCACCACGGGCGTGGCGCTGTTCGGGCGCATCGAGATCCAGGGGGCCCTGGACCGCCACGCCAACTTCAAGAACTTTGGCCGTGCCATGCTCACACTCGCCCGGTAGGTGCTTGCCGGGCGCCAGTATATATCCTTGGTGTGGCGGCGGTTGCTGGGATTTGGCCGCTTTGTGCTCACGCGCATGCGGTGGGTGCTTGCTGCAGGCGCCGTTGGGCCAGCAATACCCCCCACATGCATGGTGGCAATTGCTAGCATCCATGCAAGCTCATGCTGGCGCGGTAGGTTTCTGCTGGGCGCCAACACTGCTGCTCTAATTAAGTTGCTACGAGTATATCCTTAACATTGTATTTTGTTCCACAGTGGCGGTTTCTAATTCTCAGTCTTCTGATGCCTGCGCACATGCTGGCCCAGTGCGGGCATTCACGGCACCACTCGCGGCAGTACTCGCGCATTTACTACCGTTTCTTAGTGAATCCTTCCGGGCAGCAGCAATATGGTCGATGACTGCCGTGAGCATCCTGGGCTGCCCACATTGGCTAATACTACCGACCCCTACCTATCTCTTTTTTGTTATTCACCAAGCAAGTTTGCTGCCAGATGAAACCTGTTTACAGTCCTTGGCAGCCCATCACTGCTTGCTAACTGCCATGACTGCTATCAACCCGCAGTGGCCTTGACGTACAATGTCCATTACTAACATAATTGGTTTGCAAGCCGACCCATGCTGCTGTCACACGTCCCTGTTACGCCGCCCTGTCATATGGCCCTTGTGACAACGGTCCTGCTATGCAGCGCTGCCACATGGCCCGTAGAGGCTTCGTGGTGCATCTAGTGGTTCATGTCATTACCCCATGTCATTACCTGTATACACAGGCACAAGTAAGTGAGTGCGTGAAAATGCACTGAAGGCATGCCACAGAGTACCCGATGAGGTTCTTTTCTACGCGGATACTGCACCCGCAAAGGCAGGTGGCGTGACTCACTCGCCCAGCTCTGGAGTTGCAGATAGCAACTCCTCGTCATCCGGACCGTCCTTAAGACGACTGTACGCTCGGCCATGATGGCGGGTGTGAGGCACAAGGGTACTGCAGTAACAAACTACATACTGTGTACTTACTACACTTTGTGTACTTACTACACTCTGTGTACTTACTACATACTGTGTACTTACTACATACTGTGTACTTACTACATACTGTGTACTTCGCTCTGTGTACTTTTCAATGCCTCTATGCTTTGTGTTATGCCGGTGCATCTTTGCCATCACACGTGCGGCGACTCGTTTGCCAGCATCTCCACGGGCGAGTCTTGGCACGAGATCATGTTCTCCCTCATGGTGCGCCCGCCCCACTGCGGGGACAAGGGCCCCAACAATGACCCAGAGGCCAACAAGTGCGGCAACGTCTATTTTCCCCCGGTGTACTTCATCTCCTTTGTGGTGAGCCTCATATTTTCTATCGGTTTGGTCCTTGTGATGACTAGCCGCATGCCGTTGTCCATGTTTGATTTGCGTGGGCTCGATTTTTAGATTCCCTACCTCCCCCCCCAGCCCCCCCCTTCCCCCTCTCCCCTCCAATACAAGCCCACGTGCGTCATGGCGTATCCCATGGTATAACCCACATGTTACAAGGACCCCCAGCTCTGCGTGCCAGCCATGGCTGTCAAGGATGTGGTGATAACTATCTGGGTCGCTGCTGGCTGCATGTCGGAGGAAGGGTGTACTGGTTTTATGTACCTAGCGTAAAATGCCCTTCCATGCCAGAACCAGGTCTCTACCCACACTCTGTGTGGAATGCGAGTGCCAGCATTGGCATCTCTTCGCCAGATGGTGGCCTCGGGCAAGCAAAATAGAACCCTTTGGGGCTTCAGCCTGGAAAGTTATGCCGTCAGTTATGAGGGCACCTGTGCCCTTGCTCAAGTCCGCAGACATGCACAGATGCTGTCACTGTCACCCTCATTCTCTTACTCACTCACTCAACCAATCAATCACTCTCTCACTCACGCACGCAAACAAGTATGCACACCCCTTACTCTGCAAATACGTTGGAACGCATATCGACCATCAATGGCTCCATCATATTAAGCTGCAGCCCATTGCCACCACACCCGATCAGGGCACCTGTCTTAATAAAGGATGCGCGCTCGCACATCTTTGGCTGCCTCTTCCTCAATATGTGCGTGACAATCATAACCCCCTTGACGCATACTCTTGGTTTGAATACTGTGCACAATCCTATTTCAAACATTTGGCTGCTTCAGCTCTCTGAACATGTTATTACCATTGTAACCTAGCTCCCAAGTCCACACGCCTATTTTGTAACCATATCGCATACGCCTGTTTGTTTTGTGCACATCCGTATTCAGAACTTTGGGTTTGCCATCATTCTATTGCATGTTTACCACTCTCATAACTTCCCACATCCACATTTCTATCTGTGAACATCTTGCATACCCCTGTTCAGATATTTGGCTGCTTCATCTTCCTGAACATGTTTATCGCCGTCATTTTGGAGAGTTTCGACTACACCAAGGTGGACGTGCAGGACACGTCTCTGCCTCCTGGCACCGTGCAGCGGTGCGTCCGGCCACAACACCACTCAAATACTATTTCCAAAATAAATATTGCTGATATTTTCAGTTTACCAAGTAGTTGATAGATCGTGAATGCAGTTTATAGATAGTGAATGCAGTTTATAGATAGTGAATGTGAGTGAATGCAGTGTGCTTTGAAGTGGCCTCTGCCTCTAGTTTTTTACTGACTAGGTTTCCCCAGTTTACAAATTAACAAAATTAACAAATTAACGCCGGCGGACTACCTGCGGACTGCTCGACGCGGAGTCGCCGGGCTACAAGTTCCGTACTTTGCCAAACTCAGCCTTAGAGGCCGCCGCACCAATTTTTACTTCTTTCCGTCACATGGCTTGCGTTGGGTTCATCGACGAGCATCGACGCTCATCGACGGTGCAATCTGACGGCGGAGAATAAGTTCGCCACAGCATAGCGCGACGCAAGGGCTAAGATCCGACAACGTGACATGCAAAGCTTTATACCGCATCGCTAACCGGAAATTCCGTCCAACACCGTCGTACAGTACTGCCAGTCGACCGCACCTCTGCCTCTTAACCGTCGAATGCGCAATCGATCTAGAAAGTAGAAACGTCCCCGCGACACTTCCGCGATTTCAGTACTTTCCGTCACCCTTGACAGTTTTCGTACAATACTACAAATTTACGCCAATAGAAACTCGCCTCCATACATATATCTCGATAGAGGCGTGCGTCTTATTTAATTTCAAGGTAACTTACCTCTTAATTAATCTCGCCCCCCGTTGTAACACCGTCCCCCCGTTGTAACACCGTCCCCCCCCCCCCATAAATGCGTCCCCCCCCCCCGTTGTAACACCGTCCCCCCCCACGTACAGTACTTTCAACCGCAGCTCTGCCTTTTAACCGTCGAATGCGCAATCGATCTAGAAAGTATCCGCGATTTCAGTACTTTCCGTCACCCTTGACAGTTGTCGTACAATACTACAAATTAACGCCAATAGAAACTCGCCTCCAAACATATATCTCGATAGAGGCATGCGTCTTATTTAATTTCAAGGTACCTCTTAATTAATCTCGCCCCCCGGCCTCCGCTAATTTGCTAATTTGCTAAATTTGCTAAAAAAGAGCCAATTTTACCCCAACTCTACGTAGCAAGTGTGAGCTGCCTACTGAAGTAGAATTTTTAAGTTGCGTGATTCCCACCGGCCTGTGTTACTTCCCAACAGCTTTTTCCTACACCTCAACGGCTTGTTCCATGCCTGTGCTCCATCTTACAGCTGCTGCTGCATCTTACCAGCTGTCCTGCTTCTGACCGGTGCTGCTTGAGTGCCACGTGACATCAACTGTCCACGGTTAGACGCCGTCTCCCGTGCTTCCACCCCAGCTCATGCCTGGTCTATGCCCCCACCCTGCTTCATGCCTGCTTCGTGCCTGCTTCGTGCCTGCTTCGTGCCTGCTTCGTGCCTGCTTCGTGCCTGCTTCGTGCCTGCTTCGTGCCTGCTTCGTGCCTGCTTCGTGCCTGCTTTGCGCCTGCTTTGCGCCTCTGCTCCACGCCTTCTTCATGCCTCTGCTTCATGCCACATTCAACTGTGGGATGGCATCATTTTCGCCCCCCCCCCCCCCCCCACGAGTTCCCGCCCCCCAAGCCCCGTTCCGTTCTGGCTCCACACCCGTATCCTGGTTCACCCAAAATCTGCACCTCATCCCTGGCCCGCTTCTGCCAGCTGATGCCTGGCCCGCGCTCCCCTTCCCGGATGATACCTGGCCTCCACCCCACCCCCAGCTGAAAACTGGCCTGCCCCTCCTCTCCCGTGTGGACATCTCGCCCACCAACCCCCTCCCAGCTGAAACCTTGCGCATGTCTCCTCTACTTCGCTTGTTGCTGCGTATCCACTTGTTGCTGCTTGGTACTGCGTATCGTCACCCACCTGATTCTGCTGGTTTCTGCATCCCATCACCCGCAGATTCATGGCCACGTGGTCAAAGATGGACCCCCACGCGACCGGCTTCATCCCCGTGGTAAGCACAGCGGTATGATTGACCGTGCTGTATGATTTAGATATTTTGCGGGTGCTGATGAAGCCGGTTGGTACCACTTCTGCTGCTGCTGTTTAAATCACCCTACACTGTTGTTGCAGTTTCGTTAGACGGCTGCTGAACACATACCTCCTCCCATACCCTCTTTCGTGATGCCCCCAAATGCATCGTGCTTGGTTGTTCTCGCTCGTGTTGGCGCTGTGCTCTGCAGCACCGTCAAGGGGTCCCTCGGGTCTTTCTTCCTTTTGGCCCCTTCTGTTGTATTTTGCCTCCTTCACTTTGACTAGCTAGATATTCTCACAATGTCAAGCCCTGCCGTTTTTTGTGTGTTCTGCCATGTAACACTACAGACGCAACTGCAGCCGCTGTTTCGGCAGATGGAGCCCCCGCTGCGCTTCCCAGGTATGGGTGAACAGGGGGTGATGGATTATGGGGGGGGGGGGGCTGGACAAGGAGGGGCGGAGGTGAGGGACGGGGATGGGGGCGGGGGAGGGGGCGGGGGCGGGGGCGGGGCGGGGCGGGGGCGGGGGCGGGGCGGGGCGGGGGCGGGGCGGGGGCGGGGCGGGGGCGGGGGCGGCGGCGGGGGCGGGGGTGGGAAGTCGGGGGCTGTTGCGGGGGGACTCAACAAAGCATGCCAGCTATTGAGCGGCGCAAACCCCTGTGCACGACCGCTCGTTTTTGCGATATCGAATCAAAGTTCCTGGCCAAGTTAACTGTTTGCAATCTATACTTGCCAAACCGCGCACATGTATTCTCTTTTGCAGTATGCCCTCGCTGTGTAAGGACCTGCCCAAGCAGGGCTCAGGGAGACACGCTGATGTGATCGAACAAAGCAGGCTCAAGGACATGACACTTAACTCCACCCTGCCTACCGACCCGTACGCCCCGCAACTGGCATCCATCCACCGGCCCGCCACACCCACCCACACATCTGGCACCCGTCACCCTACCCTTCTGCAGCCCATGTGCTGCGCTCGCGCCTGGCGATGATGAAGATGTACAAGGACCTGCCCACCACAAAGCACGGCGTGTTCTTCACCGACGTGTTCCGCCTGCTGGCTGGTTATGCCATCGGCGCCAAGGGGTGGCAATATCCTTCCAACAACTCATTATTTGACACTCGATGGCTGCATTCCTGTATTGTGGTTATTGTCTGAAGAATGTGTTTATGGTAAGATGGAAGGTTAGCTGGTACAGCTAGCTTGGAAAAGCTTGTTATGGCTATCATTTTGAAAGTGCTTTGGGTCTGAAAGGGAGGGATATAGGGGGGATATTAGGGAGGGTGTGGCAAAAGAGCCATTGAGACATGGTTGCGGCATTTCCGCAGTTGCATGAGGCTGGTACCTAGGTGCACCACGGACCGCAACCCAAACAGGGTGCTAGTGGGATGCCATAGTACACGTTTTTGTAGGGTTGACAATAGGGCCTTATAGGTAAACATTGCTTAGAGCGCTTTGGACATTGGTACATGATATAGTATACATTGTTGTAGGTGGTTATGGTATACTATGGGACATGCCACAGCATATGCCACTGTAGGGCAGCACCATCATGGCTCACCCTTTTGCATGCTTGCAACGTCACCTTTCCATACCAACGGCTCTAGACCATCCTTGTTTCCAGCGCGTTCACCTTAACACGGCTCTGCCCAAACCCATCTTTATTTGATCGTTCGTTTTCATGTTTCTTTTTCCTTTTCTTCGTCCAAGCTCCTCTCTTCCCCGATGTTGCATCATTTGCTCGTTGCTGCTGTTCGCCTGGCATGACTTTCCCTTCCCCTTCTACGTTGCCTTCCTTGTCTATCTTTTTCTTCCCCTTTGTGTCCTTCTTCCCTTCTCGTCCTCCTTGCCGGTTACCTATGTATGTTACCTATGTACACGTTCTCCTTTGCTTCTCCTTATTACCGTTTTACGCTTATTCTCCCTTCACTCTGTATCCTCCTCCGCTTTATCTTCTGCCCTTCCTAATCTCCCTTCTCTCCCTGGTCTGCCTATCCGCCCTATTTTCCTTATGCCCCCCATTTCCCCATTCTCCCTTTTCTCCCTATTCTTCTCCTGCTTCCACCCCTTCTACTTTCCTTTTGCCTTCACTTTACCTCCCCGCCTTTGATGTGTGTGGAGATTAGTCGGTAAGAGAGAACCCTTCTTCCTGTGTTCCCTGCGTTCCCTTTCTCTCCCTCGTCCCTCCTTTGCCTCCCTCTTTTCCCTCTTCCTCCCCCCCCCCCCCCCCTTTGCCTCCCTCTTTCCATCATCCTTTACCCCGCCATTCTCTCCTTGGGCCCCCCGTTCGGCCACGCTGAACGAGCTGCCTGACGAGCTGGCGCAGAATCTGGACGACCGTTTCCGCCAGGCCCGCCTGCGCAAGCTCAAGCGGCTCAAGTTCCGCTCGCGCGACGTGCGCGACACGCAGATGAACGACTGCCTCAACCCTCTGCTGCTGCAGCAGGAGAGCGTGCCAGCCGAGGTGATGGAGGGGGTCATCACGCTGCAGGCGCGCGTCAAGGGCTTCCTCGTGCGCAAGAACCTCAAGGACATGCTGGGGATGGAGGCTGCGCGTGTGCACATTTCGGGCGCGCTGGCGGAGTGAGTAAGGGGTAGTGATGCTTGGGGCCTTGAGTGGCAATCTGGAAGTGTGGGTCGTCGTGGGCATGTTGTGGGGAATGGAGTCTGAGAGCATGCGGATAGCGGGCGCTATCCATCGCACGTTGAGGGAGACTTTACACTTGACATGCACGCGCGCACAATGAGTGGGTTTGGGCGGTGGTGAGGAGGGTGGGTTTGGGCGGTGGTGAGGAGGGTGGCTGTGGTCAGGGCATTCCATAAGGTGCGCGGGAGTCAGTGATGGTATAGCAATTGTCAGGGCATCACTTGCATGTGAGTCATCACGCAGCAAGTTTGGCGCAGTGCAGGAAATGGGGGGAGGAGAGGGGGGAGTGCGCAGCGATGGGAAGAAGTGGTGCTGAGGGCGTTGATTAGAGATGCCAAGGTAAGATTTGGTAGGCAATGCTATCGTCTGGCCCGTGGTTAGCATCCTGCAAATGGCGCGTTGATTACCAATCTTGAGACGGCGTTGGTTAGCAGTGTTGACATGGTTGTCAATTACCAGCCCTATTTCGTGGTGCACGTGTTGGCAATGGCTGGCGGTGCTGCGCGCAATGATAGGGTACGCCCCAACGTGTGGGCATGTCAAGGCGCTACGTGTGGGTTTGGCGAAAAGGCATTATGCTGGGGTTTGGGGGCGCGGCGCTATGCGTGGATGTGGGTTCTGATAGCTGGTTGGTTGATTCCATTGGCATGCGCGGGACAGCAGCTCCCTAGCTATTTTCGCTTGCCTCTAGCTTTTCGCATACGTTTGAGACGGAATCTGCCCACAGGTGCACGCTTTTTAATATGCCAACTGAAACGTTAATTTCTTCATCATGGTGGAAATACAAGAACGCAGCACTGGGCATGTGCGATATGGGCTTGCCAAGAGGGTCCTGACACGTTCCTGTCGTTGTTGGGGTGGTATGCCAAAGGGGGGTGCTGTTATCTCGTGTGCCTTGTCTTGATACTGGGCGTAGTAACACCTTTTTATTGTCAATTGGCTTGCACCCATCCGTTCACGCACAAGGGTTTCCGAATGGAAGCGTAGAAAAGAAGCATGTTATAACGTGTGATACTCGAGCTTGGTCTTGTTGTTTGAACTAAACTCCATTAAGGTCGCTAGTCTCCCAAGAAGACCAGCATTTAATTGAAACAATAAATGGAGCCCTGTCACAAAAGCAGCAGCTGCAGGCACCTTACGGTTTCTCACGCCGCACGTGGAAGCAAGAAGCCTCCACCGGAGCAACCTCCCTGGCGCCAACCCCTTCGCGCCGATTCGAACTCGTGACCACCAGGCGTGACGCAACATCTTAAATGACGACTCTGCCCGCGCTTGGCTTTTATACCCCACCCCCAGGGGCCTGCTGTTTTCAAAACGGCTCAAGCATCTCACCCCAAAAGCGACGGCCCCCTGAAAGGAGCTTGAACATTCCATAGCCCTAGTCGCAGGATTCACCAAGAAGGAAAGGGTTTTACGACACCATATTTGACCAAGCCGCAAGAAAGGAATGACTCGGGTATGGCGCTGCCTCGCCCCCCTAAGACGCCTTCTCCGACCCAAGTCTCTCGATAGGGAAAATTTTCAGCTTCAGAACGCAGCCCACGAGCGGTTCCTACAGTCCCCTCCATGGCAGTGGCAATTGTACTGATGAACCTGCCGTCACAACCAACAAAGCAGTTATGTAAACTGGCCGGCCCTGACGAACAACTGTGGCGTGACCTCTAGCGGCAAGGTCAGGACACACGCACCATCGTATGGTGGCAAGCCTGGGATGTGACACTAGAACTGTTTTAGAAACTTATGATCAGCTCCGCCGAAGCTGGTCAAACCGCCGAAGTAGCGCTTCATCCTTCGCCCATGCCAAAAGGACCCGCAGCCGGGGAAAATGGCATGGGGGCCCAAGTTAAATTGTTTTCGACCATTCTTAGTCGGACTACTTCGCTGTTGTATCACCACCTGCCTTGGCGATAGAGCCAGATTCAACCAGCGCTAAAATGTGCAGATCTGCACAGGTGGCCGTGGCGGCCACTGTCTGAAATGAAACAAATGTGCATCCTTGCCTGCCGAGTTTGCTTAAGGCATGGTCCACCGACACAAGCTGACATCATCATCAATTAATTAGCACCGGCATGTGTCACGCACCAGCCTGAACGGTGCTGAAAACACCACCAGAAAAAGCGTGGCTACACACCGCCAGCCTAGCAGGCTAGTCATAGAGGTCGTCGTACAGGGTCCTTAGGAACTTGCAAGCCCAAATCTCTCCTATCGACCGTTGTATGAGAAATTTGGGTCCAACATCACAACCTACAAAAAGCACTTAAAAGTTTCGTTTAGCAACCAGCCGACAGCTAGTACGCTTCTAACAATACAATTACGAATCTTTGTAATCAATTCGTGTAATGTCTACCTCGAATTTTTTCGGACCACCAACAATAGCCACCGACCCTTGTCAACAAGTGGGCCAATACAAGAAGAATTAGGAGCGCCTTCAACCCTTGGTAAAAATCGGGCGGTCACCCATGTCGCAGACAGCCTTTCACATCATGGCCAAGGCATAGCAGCCCTATCTTTCCCGCATGTGGCAATTAAACTACATCCAAAGTAAACCAAAGGCCAAATTTTTTAATAAGCTTTAACTCAGCCTCCTCTCGCCTGAGCAGCGCCAACTGCTGGTGACGACCGTTAGCCTTTGGTGAGGCCTTGATGTTGGAAGTCAATCATCGTGAATATTTCTGCAAGTAAAGCTAGATGAACACCACATGTCAGCACCCAGTTCCCCACTAACCCCCATCTCAAACCCCATCGTTTTGCCCATGTAGGAATCGGTCTCTGTGCCAAGAGTGCAGGGGGGGGGCGGGGGGGGGGGGCAGGCAGGTACTGACATATTCTTTTGGACTGATTGATTCTGCCACATGCACTGGAATGGACGTTTGTAACTGCCAGAGTTGGGGAGCTCATTGCGGCGCTTGAAAAAGTTCAGGCTTCTGAGAAGCCAGACGAACCGCAGCTATTGTTTCCTGACTCCAACGGGGGCCTGCCAAACGCTCATTGAACGATAATTATTCTTTTTTTATTCTGACAGCATTGCGTCTGCATTCATATTTATTTTGGCAGTTCTTGATGAGTGGCTGCCCAGCATGAATAGAATATATAGACAAGTCAAAGCGTGAATCACATGTATGTCGGATGATGACTTATGGCAACTTCCAGCAAGCCCCGCTTCACCCGGGTAAGCGAGGCTGGAACGCCCACGCCTGAAATCTGTGCATGCTCTACGAGCACTATGTGCGAGCAATATGTGTGGCATTGCTCGTTTCAGATACGCATTATTACGTGCCTTTGCCTAGTTCTACCAGGCTGTTTCGAATATTGTTATTTACCAGTGTGTGAAATTAAGTAAGTACTTGTGTGTCATGCGCATGGGTATGCCACGGAGTACTATGCCAATCTCATTAGAAATATAATTACACGGAAATTACAAATATCGTCTGCATCATGCCTCAACCATGCATTTAGTGACTAGAGGGGGATATAATCCTCATCTGAGCTGTCCTCTAATGTAATGGCAGACGAGGCGGTAGTGTAGCGGCTATCCTCAGGGGCAATAACCTCCACCTGCGGACTTCTACCCTGGCTAGCACTGGGCTGCGGGGCCCTTGGGGATAAAACAGGAGCATGCCCCTCAGGCAGTTGCTTATCGCAGACAGCAGCCCATTTCTCCTTGTCTATCATGCGGGTGCGGAGTACAGACAGTCCCAGGAGCCCTGCATCCTCAAGCAGTTGTGCATCACATAGGTCTGAGTCGCGCCGCGTCAGTGCGGGGCGCGTGCAAGAGTGCCATGTGGTTTGCGACGGGGCAAGGGGACCCGGCCATGTGTAAGTAAGTGCGTGAACATGCACCGTGAAGGCCTGCCGTAAGTAAGTACTTGCGTGTCATGCGCATGGGCATGCCACGGAGTACTATGCTAATCTCATTAGAAAAATAATTACACAAAAGTTACAAATATAAGTAAATATAAGCATGCCGTCTTCGTCGCGCGTCGCCTCTTCGAGGAAATCGTTCTCCTGCAACCTGGTGAGTTTCCCGCCATCCTGATCTTCGTCGACTTCATATCGAAAGGCTTTTGATTCTGTCCTCGATGGGACGCTCTATGGGCTGTACTTGCACGCGCTCGCGTCCACACTCCCCTGATTACCGTCATCCGCACGCTGTATGAGGCCGGGGTCGACCACATCGGTGTGCACTCAACACGGCTTTACGCCGCGCCATGCCCACTGCAGACCGGCGTCTGGCCCAGGGTTGCATCCTGTCGCCGTACGTACCTGTTTATTATTGTAGTGGATTATGTTATGCGCCAGGCACGTGCTCGCTTTGCTAGCATTGCAGGCCGTGCCCCTGGCCTAGCGATCACGAATGAGCTTGGAGAAGGGGGGCCAACTAACAAGCAGAATTTACTAGCTGACCTCATTTATACCGACGACTGATCACGCTCATCGAGAAGCCGGAGTCTGCCCAACTTTGGCTGGACTGCCTGGCGCTCGAGGCTCGGGCGGTTGGTCTAGAAATCAGCCCCAAAACGGAGGCCCTGGCCCTCGGCATGGCAGGGCCCCCACCCACACTCCGCCTCTTAGACGACACCGAGGTCAACTACCCTACTTCAGGCCGCTTCAAGCTGCTCAGCAGTTGGCTTCCCGACTGCGAGGACGACCTGACGACACGGATCGGCATGCCGTGGGCGCAACTCCATGACCACCGCCGCTGGTGGAGCAACCCCGCCCTACCCCGGGTCGTCAAGCGTGACCTCTTCAAGGTCGTCATTCTGACGATCCTGACCTACGGCGCCGAGACCTGGACACTGACGCAGGAGCTGGAGCAACGACTCGGCGGCAACGTCACCAAGATGCTGCGCAAAGGCCCCTTTGGTTTGCACATTAGTAATGAGGATTTGTACGCTGATTTGCCCTATGTTTCCCACATTATTAGGCACAGGCGCCTGGGCCTAGCCGGGCACCTGGCCCGCACAGATCAGGTAGACACATCAGATAGACTAGTAGCTGGCACCAAGCCCGCACAGCTTGGGCGGTATGTCCTCACCTGGCGTGCCCCAGGCCGCGCGCGCCGGGCAGGGCCGCCACCCGTGGACTTTTCGTGATAGACTCGGCATGGACATGTGCTACACTAGACGTGATGGGCTCACACCCGGGCAGCCTTCTGGTTTGTCTGTAATATGGAGGCAGATGGTACGCAAGGATAGATGGCAAGTAGTGATGAAGGAGACCACCCCCAAGTCTGCAGGGGCTCCGCATGTAACCGCGTATGGCATTCATAGCGATTCGGGCCGCGGTGCCCACAACCCTGTAACTAGGACCTAGATAGCTTCCACCATCCATTCCATCCCATGTTCCCCTCCCACTGAGGACGTACTATGCTCACGTGACGCAGTCACGTGTCTATTAATTAAGGGGACGGTCCCGGCGCGAATATTTTTGGCGCCGAAAAATTCATGGTACCCGTCCGTACCGTGAAAAAGTGGTGCACGGGGCGCGCACCCCTACCGGAGCTGGCCATGGCGACGTGCTTTCAGGCAGAGTACATAGAAAAAGATAGCTCGCGAAATGCAGAGAAACTGAGCGAATCTTAAAGACGATGAGTAAATGATACTACTTCGTAGCTGTAACGACTAAAAATGATCATCAACATCGTCCTTAGTCCAATACGAAAGATCTTTTACCTGGGTTGCTTTCTTGGGTCACAGAACTTCAAGTATCCAGGCAACGTTGAGGTGAAGATTCCACAGCGACGTGATTAAAGGAACCACAACCCCTTGTAGACACAACGACAAGCGTGTGCCCTAGACGCCTTCTGTGGAACTGCAAGTAGTCTAGTACCAAAGAGCTTTACGAATGGACAACGTACAAAGACGAGCTTTATTATACCATGCATGATGGATCAAAACCAACGTAGTGACAATGGCAACCCTACGTCCATGATATCGACGTGATCGTCGAGCTAGCCGCAACCTTAGCCTGAAGGGAACCAATCAGAATCATGGAATTCTCAACAAGATCTTCGTATCCATCCTAGTCACACAAAACAGAACAACACCACAACTAGCCTGGCAGAATCTCTTCGTGAGATCCCAGATCTGTAGTAAGCACTAAAGTCCCAAAGGATCATTTAAGACTTGGTAGTACTGACCAACGAACTATAACCCCACGTGGATCAGGCCACGACCAATGAGGGCTCCTGACAGTCAGTTGACACAGTCCAAGTCCCAAGTACCACCGTCTTAGAAATCTCATAACTTTCTCAACACTGATCCAAAGTCCTCAACTAAACGCCAAACGTTCACAAAACAAAGGATGTAACAACAAATCATTTTTGCTTGTTACATATCTCCCCCTCAAGATTGGAACCCCCAGTTCCACAAACCACTACTGATCCGTTGAGGAGAAGTAACACTTAACAGAAATCCACCATCTCTTGGGAAAAGCAGATGGGTTTTTACATCCCTGTAACCAGGGCCTCCTATCTCATAAACATCTAGTCTCAAGTCCTCAGAAGAGAATAATCACACCTTAGTCTACCTCTGGAAACCATCAAACACAGCAACACTGAAAGGCAACTCTTCAGCATCCTGGAACTGGAGCTCTGGACTGGAACATCAAAACTGGACTGGAGCCTCCCCCATCATCCATCCTGGAATCCCCCCCTCACACCACAGTCCAAAACCCTTCCTTGCTTCCACCTTATCCCAAACCTTCTTCCAAGCCCATCTTCTCACAGGCTGTACCATCCCCCATTCTGGCCATCCCTGCCCTTGGGCCCAAAGACTGGGAACTGCTCCACCATGTGAGCTAGCTCAGACCAGTTCTTGCTGACCTGCACCACCATACAAGTCTCAGCAGCTCCCTTCACCATCTGGGCAGCATAGCGGCTGCAGGACCCTGCATGGGTAAGAAAGAGTGACCACAGACTGACACTCAGGGTCCAAGACCCACTGAGAGGATGTCTTGTGCCTGCTCACCCACGACCTGTACGCCCACCAGAACTGCAGAAAGGCCTTGACCACAGGCCACCTAGCACCTGGCAGGGGTACCAGAACCCTTAAGGGCGTCAGACGAGTCTTGAGCTCCACAGTAAACCTGGGCATTCCCAAGTGGCAGAACAGGTTGGAGGTCTCCAAGGGGAAACATCCTCTGACAGAGCAGGACTGAGAAGGAGCCAAGTCAAAGTCGCCCTGCTGAATAGACAGCTCCAGCAGCTCCAGATAAGAGGCTTTCCACTTGCCCACTGGTTGGAACTGGCTGAAAGCCTCCTAAGTTCAAAGCCTCAGGCAAGGCTGCCATCAGGTCCTGTCCCTCAGCAGGCCTCCTGTCAAGCTCAGGAGTGGGCTCCAAAGCAAACATCCTGTGCAGCAGATGAGCCACAAAAGGAGAGCCAATCTCATACAGGAGAGGGTGCAGCTGGGATAAGACCTCCTCCACAAAGTCCTCAGAGCCTATCTCTCCCTCCTTTTTGAGAGCAGTTATGGCCTTGGACAAGGTATCACAATGGTCACAGGGTCCCGTGCACTTCCTGTGATCCACATAGGCCACCACATTCTTGACAGGTACCACATGACGAGGGATCTGCACAATGGGAGTGAGGTTGGAGCTGAGAGTCATGCTGGTGTAACCCCCACCCTGTGACTGAGACAAGGACATCTCTTGCAGGACCTCATACTACAGCTTATCCTGCTTGGAAATCATCCCATGGAGAAGCCCATTGATAGCATCCATCTGCTGACCCCGCCTCAGGTCACGTCTGACAATACTGTCAAACAAGGACTCCACCTGTGCCAGAAGGTTGGACGTCTCTGGATGCATCCCCACAACACCCTCTTCCATCCTGAGGTCAACCCCCAGCCAGGTGTCAAAGGCCTCCTCCTCCATCTGGAACCACCACAGCATGCATCAGGAAACCATCCATTAGTCATGAGATGCATGAAGGGAAGCAGTGGACATCACCAAATCATTATACCGATTAGTAGGAATAGTGAGGCCATGCTGTTGGCAGTAGGCCTGAACTACTGTATGACAGTGAGTCAAGTCAGACAACCACAACCATGTGGCAGTAGACTCCAACTCTCCCTTCCAGTGCACCTTGAATTGGAGTTGCCTGGTCCTAACCTTGCCCTTAACTCTGTGAGCTAGCAACTGCTCCACTTCATAAATCTTCTCCCCCTCAGAATCCAGCTCAAAGGGTATAAGGAAGCAGAAAGACGACCCTGCAAGGTGTTACGTTTGTACAGCTTGAGCTGAGCCAAGTGGAACACATTGTTCTTTAACCTCCAGTGTGAAGGCACCTGGACTTGCACTACCGTCCCATAATGAAAGGTCTCCAGGACGGGGAAGGGTCCCAGCCACAAGGGCTGAAGCTTCCTGCATTGCTCCTTTTCAGGTAGCACACGGTTAGCCTCCACAACAAGTCACCAGGGGCTACAAAAGTGTGAGTAGCCAACACCTGTTGCCAAGCATGATCCAAGTACTTGTTTTGAGCATGCAGCATCTGAGAAGCTACCATGCTATGAGCTTCCTGAAAGGATGCTATCAGTTGTTGTAGAGAGGCTAGACGTTTCCTGAAGTGGCCCTCAGCATCCCTGCATGTCAGGCAACTCAAGGTCAAACGGTGTCAGTGGGCATTGGCCATGACAGATGACAAAAGGAGACATGTTGTGGGGGGCCAGGGGTGAGTTGTTGATTGCAAACTCAATGAAAGGAAGCTTCCTGTCCCATGCCTTCTTGTTGTCATTAATTAATTAATTAAAACACGTGCTCCCGTTGGGGAGTCACGGAGCACCGAAGTGCTTTTAATCCCTGTGTGTGCACAACATGCAGGAGAAAGGGCAGAGACCCCCAGTCTCCTTCATGCCAAAGGCATGCCACAGCTGCATTCGGGCGCGCTAGCTAAACGGACACGCTAACGATCCGGCATACTGTGGGTGCAATAAGACCCGTGTGAGCATATCATAACAAGGAGCGTGGGCAAGTAATCTGATCGAAGCCAGGACGTAGCATGGCTGTACAAGGACTAAGCTATCGGGCTATGGCTAGTTGTGTACCGTGCGTTTGCGGTGCACGTAACTAGGTAAGGTGGCACAACTAGGCAAACAGTCTAAGCATGGCTGCCATGGCGGCAGTGACTACCAATGAAGTCAAGCTAGGGCTACAAGCTATTCTAGCCCGCTGGGGGCGTCCACATCTTGTGGTTGATCATCAAGTCCCCGCCCCTCCAGTACACCTTGGGCTTCTGGGGGTCCTGCTTGTGGCGGAGGTATTCAGGCCACAGGTCACGTCGCTGCTGCTGCTGAGCGGGGGTCAGGTCGTCATCCAGCGTCCAGGTGAGGTCGTGCAACCGCTTGCGACGAGAGAGGAACCGCTGCTTGTCCTCACGGGAAGGGAAGGTGAGCAGGACTGGTGGGGGAGCCGCCTTGTCCCGTGAGTGGGGAAGGCGGTGGCACCCACGCAGTTCTACCTCACCTACCAGGCCCATGAGGGTAAGGAGCTGGTCCTTAAGCTCGTCGGCAAGGGAGGTTGACGTCTCACCTGGCTTCTGGGGGAAGCGACGTAGCACCACCCGGCAGTCGCGGCGGGCGCGGTCGGTGGCCTCCTGTTGTTGAGCCTGGCGGAGGTCTTCCAGCTCCTGGAGCTTCGTAGCGATGGCGTCGGTGGTGGAGGCGGTCGCGGTCCGCAGCAGGTCCGCATGGGAGAGCGGCGGGAGGTCACCAGCATCCAGCCGGGGTGGCTGGGATGCGATGGTGGCCGTCTGCTCCGCTATCTTTGGGACCTGTGAGGCAAGGGCCTCGGTGTGGGCGGTGATGGCTTCAAGCTTCTTCATGAGCACGCCGCACTTGCCCTCCACCTGGTTGAGGCGAGAGACAAGTGCCGCGTGCGTCTCAGATGCCTGTGCCGCGGTGTGCAGCGCCGTAAACTGGGGTTGGAGCTTGTGGACGACCTTGGTTTCAACATTGGAGACCCGGGCCTCCACCGTGTTGAGTGTCGTGTTCAGCGAGGTCAGCTTCTCGGCCAACGGCCAGGTCACGTGCTCCTCCAGCACTGCTCGGATGTCATCCTTGCAGAGGGAGAAAGCCGATGTGGCTGTCGGCTGCGCAGGCTGGGCTGGGGCGCGGATGTTGGTGGCGATTTGGTCCAGGGGTAGCTGGAAGAAGCTGCACAGGATCACGAGGCGGTGGTCTTCCCTGTTAAAGAACCTCTCCAGGTTCTCGTCGGGGATTGGCCCTGTGCACCCATGGAGCTTGCGTTCCTGTGCTAAGTAACGCACGATTGCGGCGCATTCTGCTGTGGTAAGCTGCAGCCAGTGCAGAAAAGAAAAGCGGTCGTTATCGGGTAGCCACTGTCGCCATTTGTGGTCGTGGCATGGTTTCTTGGGTTCAGGTGAAGCGCTTGGCGATGGGTTTGCTGGCGATGGATTGGCGAGCCCAGGAGGCTGGGCCAGGACGATGGCGAGTGGGTTGGGCTGGGAGCCGGCAAGCTCCTTTTCCAGACCCCGTTTTGCTTTTGGGGTCGTCATGGCTGCTTGTCACGTGCGTAACTTTGGCAATACTGCGTTTCAGCCGTAACCGATTATACTGGCATGTGCGTCTCAAAAAAGCGCATCGAATGCAAGTGGTCTGACCGAATTTGGGGCTCAGACGCAAAAGATCTGAACTCCGCCGTCAGCCATACCGCCGTCAGCCATTTTCGTCGCATCACCGGCCCTTGTTGTCATGGGTACAGTAATGCTTTTGACATTCCCGTACAATACGGTTCAGTCTCTTCACTGCCCCTGTGCTGGCACACCTGTAGGCCACCCCAAAGGCTAGCTTGGTATCCAGGATGTCAAAGAAGGACTTCCAGAACCCAGACATCCACAACGGGTCCTGATCTGTGATGATCACTCGTGGCATACCATGCAGTCTATAGATCTCCTTCATGAATAACTCCACACACTGGGCAGCCGTCAGGTGAGCATTACAGGGGATGAGATGGCACATTCTGGAAAGCCTGTCCATCACCAGTTCACCACCAATATTCTGTCATTGCCAGCATCAGACATGGGCAAACCACATATGAAGTCCATGGTCACACTGATCCAGGGTCTCGAGGGAATGGGCATGGCCATAGGAAAGATTGGAGCAGCCTGAGTCCTAACTTTGTTCCGTTGGCAGGAATCACAAGTAGACACATAGGCTTTTATGTCACGGAACATACCAGGCCACCAAAACCTCTCCTGCACCTCATGGAGGAGCTTGGTATACCCAGGGTGGCACGCAGTCACGTCATCATGAAAACAATGCAACACAGTAGGAATAGCCATTTCTAGCACGTATACCTTCCTGGTCACTACATGATCAGCGTCCTGGGTGTGGACATATAGGACCCCTTCCCAATATTCCACAGGTCTGTTCCCAAAACTGCCCTCTTGGATGGCCCTGGTAGCCAGGTCCTCAGTTTTGGTGAAAGCCTTGATCACATCTAGCAGGGCTATGCTCATAGGATTGGGCAAAACCAGCTGTTTGTCTGGCCCTAAGGGCTGCAATTGCAGCACCTCATCCTCCTGCATGTGACCAGTGACTAAATGCTTGGATCATTGACAGAGCATCAGCCACAGGCATACGTGACTTCCCCTTGATCCCAGCTGCCAATCCCTTGGACTTGGACAGCATTCCTGGCTCCAGTATCCACCGTCTGGGCCTCCCTCTCACTCCCTCAGTGTGGGGAGCTACACCTGGCTGCTTCGTGGGAGTGGACTGACCACCAACAGAGCCCCCCTTAGAACTGCATTGCAGTGACTGCTCCCCCCCCTGGACGCCTGTCAACCCTGGGACAGAGCCCTGGTCAATGAGCATCTCAGAACTAGTACTAGCTTCTACAGGGGGAGGACGTAGCTGGGAAGCCTGCTGACTAGCAGCCTGTGCCCTAGTGACAGCACCACACTCTACCACTGACACCATAGCAGCACAGATGTCCAAATCTTCATGGAATTCTCCCATCAGGTCCCTTCTTCTGGATAGGGCATCTGGCACCACATTCTGCATGAGCCTGGCACGTACTGCACAGAGAAAGGTTGAAACCCCCCCAGATACTCCATCCATCCAGCCATCCTCTAATTGCTCATCCTGTTCTGCTCCAACACGTGCACCAAGGGCCTATGATCTGCTGTCATCAACGTGATAGACTCTTGCCCCTGCCCATCCGTAGCACTGCTAGCCACAGAAAACTGGGCTCCCTTCAGCAAATGCTCCCACTTGTGACATGCCACTACTAGACCCAACAGTTCCTGTTCATGCACAGGATAGTTGCGCTCAGCTGAGCTCATGGTCTTGGACATGTACTCTACTGGCTGTGGCCCATACCCATGGTCTTGCATCAGCACAGCACCTATGGCGCCTTGAGAGGCATCTGACCTAACCTGGTAATGCAGATCAGGTCTGGATTGGGTCCTACCAGCACAGGAGTGGTAGTGAGCTTCTGCTTGAGCAGGTCGAAGGCCTGCTGACACCTATCTGTCCACTCAAACTGAGCATCCTTCTTGATCAAATCAAGCAAGGGGGTGGAGATGGCAGCCATGTCAGGGATAAAGCGCCTGTACCACCCCACCATACCCAGGAAGGACTTGACATCATGTGCAGACTGCAGACTGCAACACAGGCCACTCCAAGATGGCAGCAATCTTAGCACTGTCAGCAGGTGTCATACCCAAGGAACTCAACTTGTACCCCAGAAACCCCACCTCATGCCCCCACTCCACCTTAGACCTCTTGACGGACAAGTGGTACTGCTGAATGACCTTCAGAACCTCCTCCACGTTCTCCAGATGCTCCTTGAAGGTCCTTGAGTGCACCAGGATGTCGTCCATGTAGGCCACCACGCAGGTCCTGAACACAGGTCTTGCAGGGTCACAAAGGTGGGCAATGTCCTTGAACCTATAGGGTTCCTAAGATCAGGGGAGATTTGGGGCGGTGAGTTTCCTGTCAGGTGGCCAAAGATGGCATTCACAAACATCTGCATAGTAGTAGCAGGGCTGTTGGAGGCCCCCATGGGCATCACTGTCCACTGGAACTGACCCCATGGTGTGGAGAATGCCGTTTTGGGAATGTCCTCAGTGGCTACCCTGATCTGCCAAGAAGGCATGCCTGAGGTCAAACTTGGTGAAATAAGATGCTCCAGCTGTCCTCTCCAACAGTTCATCAATCCTGGGCAAAGGGTACTTGGACTTCACCGTGACTTTGTTCAGGCCCCTCAAATCAATGCACAACCTCCATCCACCATCGTGCTTGGGAACCAACAAACATCCCGAGCTGAAAGGGCTGTTAGCAGGGAGAATGAGCCCAGCCTCCAACAATCCAGTCAAGATGATCTTCAGTTCTGCATGCCATCTCTGCTGGCCCCATCCTGTACATGGGCACAAAGGTAGGCCTGGCACCATCCATGAGTTTGATGACATATGAGTGATAGTAGGGCATTCAGGGGGATACTGCATGAGGCATCTTGTCCTCAAAGATAGAAGCAAACCTGTCCAGTAAGGCATCATGTAGCTTCTGCTCCTCCTCTGTGACGGCTGGTGCTGGGTTCACTGCATTCACCGTGTGGCCCTGGGTCTCATCCAAGGGTGAGTTGGGCACCAGATGCAGAAGAAAGACGCGGTCCACTGGATAAGTGGCTAAATAAGACAGGGTGTGCTTGGCAGACCACACATGTTTAAGCAGAGCTGCACGTCTCTCCTCCTTGGTAGGTTCCTGGGCCCCTTTCTGGAGTACCTGCAACCCTTCGTCCATCATTGACAGCCTCATTGGTAGAACAGCACACTGTGGCTGGTCTTTCTCCCCCCTTTACCACCGTAGTTGCGTCCCACACCGACCCATCCTGAAACTGCACCACCTTCTCAGCCCACAAAATGGCAGGATTAGCATACTCCAACCATGGCATCAGTTAGCATATTGGTGATGCAATATGCTAAGCATGTCATACTTGAAGTGGCCTTTCCAACGCCGTGCTAAACGCCTCATTTGGACAAGGAACTTGAGAGTTATCAAGTCCCGAAGTAATGCCGCCGGACGCTACAGCAGTACCAGGACTAAGGACACGTGAGGGACAGGGCACGTGGCAGTGTTGGGTGAACCATCACACGTTACGTGTCACAGGACCGACTGTCACTAGGAGGTACTGTGGTCAATATTGGTTGATGGTACCAAGAATGTCACAGGACTTCAGGACTGGCAGTCCTGCAGGCCTGGGATGGACGGGTACTTGTCATGACGGATAAATCCAGAGCGTTACTGTCATTCATGGAAGAACAGACGTCCTGGATTGATGCAACCAAGGAAATTGACAGTGGCGGACCTGCCAAGGCGTGCAAGGCCTGGCAGCAATGGTGAGACCTAGAAAGGCTCGGACACAGCAGTGGCCAAGCGTCTTTTCCCAACACCGTCCGTGGGTACTGCCGCCTCAGGCTAGTGACCACAGGGTAGTGAGGCAACTGTGGTAAAGGTTAAAAGCCGCTGGTTGAAACCATGGCTCCATTCATCACATCTTGGGAAGACCAGAAACTCACTGATCCGCGTTCATCTAAATCGTATTACAGTCTGGTCGACGGATATGTCGAATTCGGACTCTGAAGCTAGGACAAACACCTTTGCGCGTGCAGCAACGGTAGCGGCGTCCAGTCCAGTACCCGCAGGAGGGCACGAGGACTCGGAGGAAGTGCGCCGAAATATTCGAGCGGTGTCGGCGCCGGGCGAGTACGTCCGAGGAGCAGCCGAGCAGCTGCTGAGATTTCGCGAGGACCTCGCGGAAATCATCAGAAGGCTGCCAGCGTCTTGGCGGGCTGGCCACACAAACGCATTCGCGTTTGAGCAGGTGGTCACTCTGCTTTTGCAGATAATTGCCATAAGCCTCGGGGGTGCCCGAGAGATAAACGACCTTGTCGCCAATCTCCGCCTTGGGGACGACTACACCGGCGTGCCAAACGTGGTGCAGGTCGCCCGGGACAGGCGGGAGGCCATCGTTCGTGGCAGTACGCAGGCGTTGGTGGCAGAGTGCCAGAATCTGGCGCACTCTGTCTTAGAGTTGACCAGAGGCGCTGCTGATCGTGTCTTCATTACTCTTAATCCCTTCTCCATCTACACTAGTCGGGATACTCCACATTCTCGCCGAGAGTTAAACCAGCTAAGTTTGACTGTCGACGTGGTTGGCGGTCGAGAGGTCTCAGCCGACGACGCCTTCTACGACTTCGTAGATCAGCCAGCAGGGGCGGTAGTACAGCCGGCCCAGAGGCGTCACGAGGGCGACGGCTCTCAGGAGGGCCGTGAGCAGGCGCAGCGGGACGAGCTTAATCGCTACCACATTGACGACAACGTTGGTTTAGGTGAGGCCATTTGCTGAGGTGGGGGCGTTCTCGCTGGATACGTGATTACGCGTATGGTTTGAGGCTTCCGGTGGTTATTAGGCCTGTGCCTACTCACGACGACCAGGGGCAGCCATTGAATCCGGTGGAGGGACCGTTCCACGAGCCAGCACCTGCACCGGTTGCAGGAGAAGCTTCGTCTGAAAACGAGGCTTGAGGGGGTGGAGGATAGGTGGAGAGTTTGCTGTTTTCTTGTTGCAAAGTTGGTCGCAGCCATTGTATATAATGCCTAGGAGGGCAAGCCGGGGTGCGGCGACATTCGAGGAGCAACGGGAGCGAACGGCAGAGGAGGACATCGCCAGAGAGGAAGGGGAGGCGATGGAGGAGAGGGGCGTGGAGGCGCCAGCTGGGCAACCTATCCCAGAGATGGACCCCAGAGCCGGGAGAACACACAAGCGGTGGCGTGATGGGCAAGCTGAGGCGGAGAAAGTCAAGCGTGCCAGGCGACCTACGGAGCAGTGGTGCTCACAACGCCTGGTGAGGAGGACGCCATCGTCACCCCAGGTGTGCGTGCTGCAAAGCAAGCTGCTGTTCACGATAGGGTGTCTGGTATGTTGCCCGAGCGTTTGGAGGCTAGGATTGACCCTCCCCAGGCACCACCAGTGCGTGTGGGGAGTGTGTTGCCTGGCACCCGTCCATTTTCTGATGCTGTGACAGTCATGAATGGGCAGAAAGCGCTCAACCCTCCCTGAAGCAAGACAACCTGGATAAATGGCTTGATGACATGAAGCTAGTCGTGGGCTCTGTCGCAGCAGGTGTGGATATTGTCAGGGTGTTTCACTCTTCCACCGCAAACAAGGGGTCGTCTGAAAGGGTCAATGACATGGCTAGGCATGCTCTGAAAGAGGGGCACACTTGGCTGCAGTTCCTGGATGACATCAAGGAGGAGTTTTCTGACAGGGTTCACAATCTCACCATGGAAAAGAAGAGAGAATTTGATGAGTTTGAGATCAAGGGTGAGGTGGCTGCTGAGCTGGCCAGGTTTGAGTTGATCGTGGAGGCAGGCAAGAAGCAGGGCTTCAGTGTGACAGTCAGGGCAGCAGCAGACCACTTCTTTGATAAGATGGGCTTGTCAGAGGAAGGTAGGGCTACTGCTAGGCAGCTCTGTGATCTCACTGATGGCACCTGGGGGGCTCTGAAGCGTGTGATACTAAACTTCAGGACCCGGGTCCCTACCTGCAAGGGTATCAGTTCTCAGGGAGGGTCAGCGTCTCAGGCTAGCCAGGGCAAGAACCGTACCCCATCTGGGACACGGTATGGTAGCAGGAGAAGGAAGCAGGCCCAGAAGGAGCAGAACCAGGGTGGTGGAGGAGGTCAGCAGGGGAACCAGAATCAGGGGAACCAGTCTGGCAACCGTAACAGCCATCAGCAGGGTAAGGGTGGTGGCCAGGGGCAGAATAACAATCAGGCCTCAGGCAACCAGAACAAGCAGGACAGCAAGGCCCCAGGGGGAGGGTCTGGCAAGAGCAAGTGTTTTGCTTGTGGCAAGGAAGGTCACTGGAAGAGGGATTGCCCAAACAAGAAGAAGGGGCAGTCTGATCAGAAGTGACTAGTGAAGCAGTCCCGTGTACATAGTGAGACACCCTGTGGGGACACAGCTTCACATGTAAATAAATCTGGGCAGGGTGCCACCTCTGATCAGCACCAGGGGTGTACTGATGTTCTCATTCCACAAGATTGCATGCATGCTGCAGCACAACAATCCCCTCAACTGTCAACAGGTGGAGGGTCCCCAGACAGGGTTGGCTCTGGGAGCCTAGATGCTCTGCTGGGAGGGTCTGCTGGGTCCTCTGGATCCAAGATGCAGAAGGTGGATGTTGCGTCCTCACACGCAGGGCCCGTCCAGGCGTCTTCCCAGGTGCGTAATCTGGCTAGGCAACTGAGCTACACGGATGCTGGACGCAGGCTGCACAATATCTTTGGTCACACAGCCATGGCTGAGATGTTTGGTTGGAAGATTGGAGATGAGCCACTGAGGGAAGCATGCAGGGCTGCAGCTGAGCAATGTGCTTGTAAGGAGAATGCTGCCAAGAAGCCAAGGTCCCATGCTAGGGAGCCTGCCAGGGAGAAGGGGGACATCCAGGTAGACGTCCAGCATATCAGGGGCTTATACATTTTGGTGGCAGTGGACAGATTTAGCAGGTACAGGCTGCTCCAGATTCTGCCAGATATGAAGGGGAATACCCTGCTGCTGGGCTTGCAGACTCTCTTACCAGGCTTTGGGGTGTACAAGACAGTACAGGCTGATATTCAGTTTGAGTGCCTACTGTCACAGCAGGAGCAACTGCCATGCAAGCTGCTGGTCACGCCCAGGGAGAGCCATGGACAGCAAGGTGCTGTGGAGAGATCCATCAGGGAGGTCAAGACCGTAGTGCTGGCAGAACCTAAGGTGCCACTGGTAGCATCTGCTTTGGAGAGGGCAGTGTGGACCAGGCAGGTGGAAGAACAGTTGAACCTCAGAATAAACTACTATTATGACGGGGTGGCTGTCAATCCTGTAGCACTGCAGTTTGGGATGCTAGCCCAGGAAGTGGTCCAGGCATGCTTGAGGAAAGCAGACAGGGTGTTTGCTCAGTTGAGACGCAAGGATAGGGGCTGGAATGTGCTGAGGCCTCAGGTGGGGCTGAAGGTCAGAATGTGGAAGGAGCCATCAATGCAGGGCAAGAGGGGCAAGTGGCAGAACGGGGTGGTGACCTGTGTGGAAGATGCCAATCGTTCCTGCCTTGTGGCCTTGGAGAGTAATCCCAGGCATGTTTACAGGTTGAGCTGGGCCAACGTCAAGGAACGCAAGCCACATGCAATCTGGCCTGCAGACGGGCCTGGACCCCAGTGTTGGCTGGAGGGCCAGGTTAAGGACCAGGTAGTTGATGTGCCTGTCACTGACGTGGGAGGTGGCTATCCCTCTGATGATGATGAGGTGCAGGAGGCAACTGCATCACCTGTGGTGGAGCCAACGGGGGCTGGGCCTGCACCAGGGTCCAAGAGGCCACTCATGGCAGACATTGTCCGGTCGCTCATGTTCAACAAGCACAAGGATCCCAAGGTATCTAAGTTGACTGAATGGGGTTCTTGCTGGGCTGCTACCCTAGAAGTGGATACTAACTCAGAGGTGTCTATCATCAGGGTGGAGGATGCTCAGGGCCTGAAGGTGAATAAGGCTGGCTGCAGGGCAGTGAGTGACTTTACGGGCACTGTAACAATGAAGATCCTAGGGGAAGTGACTGTGCCTATCCTGGGTGTCCCCACTGCGTTCTGTGTGGTGGAAGGGTACCAGGGGCCTGCCATTTTGGGCCAGAATTTCTTGTGCATGCCAGGAGTGACTCTGTCAGCAGATGAGCTTGCACTAGAAGGTCATGGCAGTTTGCCCCTCCAGAGATATCACTACTCCAAGGGTCTAGCTGTGGCAGTCAAGGCTGTGAAGGGGCAGCAGAGTGTGGGGCCTGAAGGCAAGGAGCCCATTGCTGAGGACTTGTTGATCATCCCAACCACCCTAGATCCACGGGACTTGGGGGTGCACAAGTACCAGATTGCTGGTCACAGTCCTATTTCCTGGCACCAGTTGGTAGAGTTGATGCAAAGCCCCAAGATGGCTAAGGCATGGATTCTAGGGTTTGTCTCCAGTGGGCATGACTGGATAGTGTCTAACTGTGCTGAGCCTGTGGATGAGTTGCCCAGGGAGCATCAGTTGCTAAGGCTCTTGTTTGTGCTCAAGCTGAAGGAGATAGACGGTGTGCAGGTGCCACATGTGAGGCCAGTTGTGACTGAGTACCATGGCACGGGGGAGCTGACAGATGAGGAGTTGTATACGCCTGGGATGCTGCATGATACCTGGAGGATTGTTCTGTGTATATATCTGTCTTTCCTGGTCAAGGGCATTGCGTACAGCTCTGTGCTGATTGATTTCAAGAGGGCTTTTCTCAAGGTGATGTGGAGCAGGCCAAGGAGACGTGGCGTGATATCCCTCCCTTCTTTGTAACAGTGCCCAAGGTGTGGAGAGCAGAGATCAAGTCAAAATATCTCAGAATACTCAAGGGTTTGGAGGGTCTCAGGTCCAGCCCTATCATCTGGAGAAAGAGCCTGGAAAAGTTTCTGAAAACTCACTGTGGCTTTACTGTGTCTCCAGTTGATCCTTGCTTGTTCCAGAGTACTCATGAAGGGTTGCCTGTGTTTGCATCTCTGCATGGAGATGACCTGCACCTTTTAGGGCCTCCTGAGTGGGTGGATTCAGTACTGTCCAAGATCCAGAAGAGGTTTGAGTTAGGAAAGGTCCAGCACATGAAGCAGGATGAGCCCATGGTGTTTTGTGGAATGCAGGCCACGCTGATCAAGAGGGCAGGTACTTGGTTTATCAAGATGGAGGGTGGCAACAACTATCCTCAGCAGATCATTGATGCCCTCCAGCAGCCCATTACCCAGGCCAGGTGTGCCACAATCAGGGGAATGTTGGCTTGGCTAGCTAGCATTTGTGCCCCAGATTTGTTGGTGCTGAGTAGGCTCACAGATGCTCAGCTGGTTGAGGTAGGGGCAGAGCAGGTGGTTGAGTCTGTCAGGAGCTCACCTCCACTCATACTGGCAGCTGTGGACTTGTACAAACCACTCAACATGGTGCTTTTTGTGGACAGTTCCATGGACAGCAGGAAGGTGACGGATGTCAGGGGTAGGGCAGCAGCACTCATTACACTACAACAGGAGCACACTTCTCTGGTCAGCTGGTACAGTAGGTTACAGAACAGGGTGACGCCCAGCAGTGACATTGCTGAGTGCAGGGCAATATGTGAGGGGCTACACACTGCTCTTTACCTCAGGGAGTTATTCTACCAGCTCTGTCAGGTAGCTTCCTGTAGCTTGCAGCTGCACACACTGGTCAAGACAGACAGCATGGGCATGGTGCAGTTTGTGCACAGACAGCTCGCCAGGAGCAGGGATCTGGATTATTTGTTGCTGAAGGAGATGTCTTACCTTGCTCATCTTGAACATGTGCCTGGTGTTGACAACCCAGCAGACGCCCTCACCAAGCTGGAGAGCAAGGCTGAGCTACAATACCCTGTGCTCAAAGGGCTCATGGACCCCTTTTCTGGTGGGACTTGAAGTCCAGCCTTTGCCAGTTGGTGGCTGACCAGTGCTGTTGTCCCCAGGGGGGAGGGCAACAGGTAGCCTACCTGTCACCAAGCAGGTAGAAGGCTCAACAGGAGCAAGCTCTTCCTGTAAAGGATTAGCACAGTGGGATGCCTTTGGCCTCGGGCAGTTAGGCCATGACAGGGCAGGCCATGTTGAGAGTTCTTCCAGGTTGTTTGTATATATCTCTCTTGTTTAGTTTTCTTTAGCTGTGAATAAGTGACAACCTTGGATATTATGGTGTTGTAACCTGACAGTTGGGCCTTGCTGGTGCAGGCTGGTCCACTGGGAACACTCAACATTGGTTTTGGTGGATATTCTATAATAAAACATAATCATGTTGTATGCCAATCTCTCTTGTTGTCTGTCATGTGACCAGGTTAAGTTTAACCTGGGGTTCTGGGGTAGGGTTCGATTCCCTAGTTGAGCCACAGCCTGGTATGTATGACTCCTGGGCTTTAACACCCAGTGATGACATGGGCTCCCCATCAAGCAGTGGCACAGTGGTGTTGAAGTGGTTTCCATTGGTGAACATTTGGATGGATGATGCCTGGAACGCTCGGGGCGGGCGCCATGAAACGGGCGCCAGTGATAACTGGGAAGACCAGGAACTCACTGTAATACGTTTCCTGTAGTCAGGGCCTCTCATTCAGATATCCAGGATATGTTGCCTAAGGAATATTCAATATCCTCCTTTAAGCCCAAGCCAAGGTACAGTTGCAAAAGAAAGGGTTGGGGATGACCTGCAGGTCAAGTTAATGATCAGATGGCAGGGTTGAACCATAGATCCCTAAGAAGGATACCATTAAGGTGGCAAAAGGGGTGCTCATGAGGCTTATTATAAGTCCAGGGTAACCAGGTGTCCATTTCACAAGGCAGCAAGGAATGGGTTGGTCATGGTGTGAAGCTTGCAGCTCCAAAACAAGAAAGGGTTGGAGTTAGCATATTGGTGATGCAATATGCTAAGCATATCATACTTGAAGTGGCCTTTCCAACGCCGTGCTAAACGCCTCATTTGGACAAGGAACTTGAGAGTTATCAAGTCCCGAAGTAATGCCGCCGGACGCTACAGCAGTACCAGGACTAAGGACACGTGAGGGACAGGGCACGTGGCAGTGTTGGGTGAACCATCACACGTTACGTGTCACAGGACCGACTGTCACTAGGAGGTACTGTGGTCAATATTGGTTGATGGTACCAAGAATGTCACAGGACTTCAGGACTGGCAGTCCTGCAGGCCTGGGATGGACGGGTACTTGTCATGACGGATAAATCCAGAGCGTTACTGTCATTCATGGAAGAACAGACGTCCTGGATTGATGCAACCAAGGAAATTGACAGTGGCGGACCTGCCAAGGCGTGCAAGGCCTGGCAGCAATGGTGAGACCTAGAAAGGCTCGGACACAGCAGTGGCCAAGCGTCTTTTCCCAACACCGTCCGTGGGCGCTGCCGCCTCAGGCTAGTGACCACAGGGTAGTGAGGCAACTGTGGTAAAGGTTAAAAGCCGCTGGTTGAAACCATGGCTCCATTCATCACATCTTGGGAAGACCAGAAACTCACTGATCCGCGTTCATCTAAATGCATCCCCAGAATCACCACGTACGTCAGCAGCAGTGAGTGGAACGACGTCTGCAGTGACTGACAGGGTTTGGGATGGGCACACCTGAAACATCAAGTGCACATAGCCTGGTGAGTTACTCTGCCTACCATCAGAATACTGGACCCTGACAGGTACAGGGTGAGGAAGTACTGGCAACTGCAGCTCCTGCACCATAGTAGAAGTAGAGATGTAGTTACTCCCTGCACCAGAGTCAATCATGAAGAGACATACAGGCTGGGCCAAAGGGACTGGCACGTTTAACAGCCTAGCTTGAAACTTCAAAAGCTTACTGGGGATAGGAGGGCCACAAGAGGGGATAGTGCCAGAAACAGACAGGTTGTTCACAGGGCGAACATGCACATCAGGCAAACCAATCAGCTCCACTGCTGGACGTAGTCCTGGGGGCTCCACTAGTTTTTTGGCAACTCAGGAGGTTGATCTGAAGACGAGCTCCCCACTGAAGGTTGCACCTGCTGCTCATTTGGGTCATCCTCTCCCTCATCTCCCTCGTCCTCGACTCGGCCAGAAGGTGCCAAAGGGCGTTTACCATCCTCCTCCTGTCCTGTCTGCTGAAGGTCTTGGGCTGGAAGGGTCCCCTGCCTGACGTCTGAAAATTGGGCTTGAATCCAGGCTGCATCCTGTGGTTGCTCTGGTTCACCGGCCCTGGAGGCAGACTGGGTGGCCTGGTGAATGGCAGCACCCCCTGAGGGCCTCTGGTATCAGCAGGAAACTGGTCTCGCTTGGGGCAATCCCGTGCAAAGTGCCCAAGCTGTCCACAGGTGAAGCAGGCACCCTTGGATTGCTCCAGGGCATTAAGCTCCTCCATCACAGCATTCAGCTGGTTCATGGGCTTCTTGATAGCAGATGGTTGGTTGCCTGCAGTGGGCTCCCACTTGAGGGAAAAGTCGGGTACACGGCACAGCGTAAGAGCATAGGACAGCACAGTATCCAGTGTGAGATCATACGCCGTATAATACGGTATAATACGGTATAATACGTAATACGCTGGCTTTTAGCGTATAATTTTTCATACGTAATACGTTTTAGCGCATAATGACGTATAATACCGTATAATGCCGTGTTTTCCGCGTTTTTTTTACGTTTTGCGCGGCTAGGATGCCAGAAGTCCCAGAACGACAGGGCAACGATTTGAAGCCACAGATTTCGTATCTCTACTAAGTACTGACCCGTCTGAACTTTCACAATTCGACGCGATCTTATTTTGACATTGTGGTGCACAGTGCGCGCACCGTGCGGAGGTGGCCATGGCGACGTGCGTTCCGTTAAAATATGGCTAATCCGGCGGGCGACAGGCGAAAAAATTAAGCCGATGGTTAAAAGTGATGTTCTATTATGATGTTTCATAGCAAGATCTGCACTATTTGCAAATTCGCTGCCTTTGTTGGTACAGATTTGCACGGGGGTCTCATCCAACGTCAATTTGGCCGCGATGAATAATCTAGCATGTGTGCCTGCGACGGTAGAACTCGACATTCGTGGGTTATTTTGATGCAGCAAGAGCCGTTTAGTAACGGACACCATGAAAATAACCTAAGCATCTTCGATCTGCGGCCATTTCCTGTCATTTCTAAAATGATTTCGTTCAGGCCTGCGCGATCCGCGGTTAATCCATCCATGGCTGGCTGGCTTTTCTTGCGCGCCTGGGTAGGAAATAATGCCGGCCGTGGTACGTTGATTTGCCGCATGTCACCGCCCAGTCTGTTTGCGCTCTTAATGAACCTGGCATGAAACTTTTTGCGCCGTTTCTGGGTTTTTCTTGCTATTTTGTTCTCCACTTGTTGCAGTTGTGCTATCAGATTTTCCGCAGCTTTCAATGGTTTTCCTTACGCTGCGTATGCCATGCTTCCTAAAGCTACCCAGAATTGATCGGGCAGTTATCTGGCTTTGCTACGCTTCCTGTATGGAGGTTTTCACACGGTAGACATTCTATATTGCGTAGTCAAGGACCCTAGCTGCCTGGGAGCGGCATCACCGTTGCAAGGAGCTGGCGAGCTCATAGACGCCTGTCATGCTCTTCAGCTGCTGGAAAACAAGGTTGTTGTATGGAAGGTGAGAATATGTGAGTTACTTATCACATCCCCACCTGTTTAGCCTCCGTGGTCCCCCAACGGGGACGCGAGATTAATTAATATTAATTAATTAATTCAGTTAATTAATTAATTAATGCACACCACGAGTCACACACCTGTAGTCACATGCAGCTCAGTATATTCACATAGCATCGCACCATGCAAACATACTACATGCATTAATTGTATACTACTGTAGTATTTGCGTGCATGCACAGCCACATATATATATTAAAATACATAATTACTTGCATCAAAGTGAAGGCACCCAAGTAAACATAACCAATATAAAGCCACATATATACACATACACACAATTATGCATGCGCACGTTTACATTCTCAGTATTACATGCAATACATCGATCGTGTCCACAATATCCACCGTATAGAGTATAGCCGAGGGTAGGGCAACCTTGGATTATGTCCAAAACAGTGTTAAAAACATGTGGATTGATGGTGGGTGTCTTAAAATGTGTAAAATCAGAGTATTCTGAGTGTGTCCGTACGAAAACGTATAATACCATATTATACCGTATTATACCGTATTATACATTATACTCCACCGTGACTGTATAACGCGTATAACGTACGATCTCACTCTGACAGTATCCCACTTCCACTCGACATAGTCGTAAGGGGAGAAATGCTTGTCAATATCCACCCTGACTTGAGGGGAGAGCCCATGAAGAAACCGATGAAGAGCTTCAGAATCAGAACACTGGGGGATTTTAGCCCTCAGGTTGGTACACGTCTCCACGTATCAGTTGTGGTAGCGTCAGGCCTGCCTGGGTACAGTTGGCCAACGCGTCCCAAGCTGTGCCAACAAACCTAGTCACGTGCCGCCAACGCACGGTACACAACCAGCCATAGCCTTAGCCTAGTTCTAGTACAGCCATGCTACGCCCTGGCTATGTTCAGATTACTTGCCCACGCTCCTTGCTATGACATGCTCACATGGGTCTTATTGCACCCACAGTTTGCCGGATCGTTAGCCTGTCCTTTTAGCTAGCCGCGCCCGATTGCAGCTGTGGCATGCCTTTGGCATGAAGGAGACTGGGGGTCTCTGCCCTTTCTCCTGTAGTGCACACACAGGGATTAAAAGCACTTCGGTGCTCCGTGACTCCCCAACGGGAGCACGAGTTTAATTAATTAATTAATTAATTAACGCGTCCCGGTCCAGACGGAGCTGGTCCTGGGAGAGTAGAAAACGTCGAAATGAAAGCATGAGAGATGGCAAGTCCTTGCAAGTATTACCTGCTGTGGATCGTAAAAACTCATCAAACCTGTCGGCTGCACTGTCGCTCATTCGCTGTCGAACCATCTTCTTCTGGATGTCCAGGGAAAGTCGTTCTTCCGCTCGTTTGCCGTAGTTGGCAAAGTGGATAATAGCGAACACGTCCTGAAATCGAGTTGAAAAATGATCGAAGCTGCGATGGGTTAGATTGGTGAGCGACAGCTTATCTACGGATTCGATTTTTGGAAAGGGTGGGGCGGAACCTTGATGCGGTGGTAGTGTGACGGTCACTGGGACGTCGCTGGCGGGCGTGGTGAAGGTGACCGAGGTCGTCTGCGCTGGATGCTGCCTATCGCTATCCTGCATCTCATTCCTCGTAGTAACTGCGGTACGATAAGGTAAAACCCCTTTGTCACCCATCCTAGGAGCCTCTCTCCCCACTCCAGCAACCATGTCACGCATCGCTGCCTCCTCCTCCTCAATTCTCTGACGAAGTCTTCCCACATCCTGTTCCACCTCCTCCACCATCTTTCTATACATTGCTGCGTGTTGCTCATCTTCAGTTGTAATCTGAGTTTAGCTGCTGAGAGGCGATCCGCTGCTAATCTGGTCCTGTCGCGTCCTGGTGTGGTATTAACTGGAAAAAGAAACGATGATGATGCACTCGGTACAGGACTCGTTCGCGTGCTTGGGATTCTGGGCGACAGCGACCCTCCTCGACCCACACTGGTTAGCGATGGCTCGCCTGGTTGGAGACCAGATGCAATGACGGAAAACTTGGGCCCAACAGACAACGAGGCCCGCCTCACTTCAGACATAGAAGTACGGTTAAAATCAAGTTGACGCCGTGGTGTAAGAGTAGTTGTTTCAGCACCTTCCCTAGTGATAAGTTCACGAGATGGTAATGGATCTCTTGTACTTGAGTCAGTAGGGTGTAACGGTGATTGTGTCTTCGAACCACTCATACTACCACCTGAAGTCGCAATCGTCTACCTAGTAGAACCACGGTTACGGCTGACTTTCAGTGAGAAAGAGCAAGACATTCACATCAGGATGTGTCTCTCTCTGTATCACCTGAAGTTTGCCGAAACTCCATGATTCTTCCTGGATGGCAGACATCTTTTCAACATTGTACTACCCGGAAGGTTATGACCTCAAGAGAAACACCGAAGTAGAGATCCTCCGATACCAATGTAACGACTAAAAATGATCATCAACATCATCCATAGTCCAATACGAAAGATCTTTTACCTGGGTTGCTTTCTAATTGGGTCACAGAACTTCAAGTATCCAGGCAACGTTGAGGTGAAGATTCCACAGCGACGTGATTAAAGGAACCACAACCCCTTGTAGACACAACGACAAGCGTGTGCCCTAGACGCCTTCTGTGGAACTGCAAGTAGTCTAGTACCAAAGAGCTTTATGAATGGACAACGTACAAAGACGAGCTTTATTATACCATGATGGATAAAAACCAGCGTAGTGACAATGGCAACCCCACGTCCATGATATCGACGTGATCGTCGAGCTAGCCGCAACCTTAGCCTGAAGGGAACCCATCAGAATAATGGAATTCTCAACAAGATCTTCGTATCCATCCTAGTCACACAAAACAGAACAACACCACAACTAGCCTGGCAGAATCTCTTCGTGAGATCCCAGATCTGTAGTAAGCACTAAAGTCCCAAAGGATCATTTAAGACTTGGTAGTACTGACCAACGAACCATAACCCCACGTGGATCAGGCCACGACCAATGAGGGCTCCTGACAGTCAGTTGACACAGTCCAAGTCCCAAGTACCACCGTCTTAGAAATCTCATAACTTTCTCAATACTGATCCAAAAGTCCTCAACTAAACGCCAAACGTTCACAAAACAAAGGATGTAACAACAAATCATTTTTGCTTGTTACAGTAGCGGAGTTCGCGTTTTTTGCAGTGTCGATGATTTTATTGATGACCATCGCCACGGCGGGGTCCAATCTGATGTTTTCGTCGAGAGGAATAAATTAGAATGCACGCTGGCGGCGGTGATTGTCAGGTTTTATGGGCTTCACCTAGCGTCAAGGATGCGTTTAAATTGTTATTGGTAAAGCTTTAAAAAATTTGCTGGGTTTCGGCAAGATTTCCGTGATGATCAGTAAGACACTCTCCAGGCTCGCGGGATGCGCGTCTTATTATTCCATGGAAGGTTGTTCTTTCTTGCGCCGCTGGGCGAAGGACAATTCCAGTAATGGTACGATCGTGTGATCAACGTGACCCTATGAATGTTTCGCTTCCTTTATGGGTTATCAACGCAAGTTTTTGGCTTTTTTCCGTGCAGTTAGCGCCAGGTATAATGCCATTCCGTGCTGCGCATCGCCAGATTCCTGGCACCTTTCAGTGGTTTTTATGTACGTTGCATGGCTGGGACGTGTCAAAGCGTGGCATATCGTCAAGTTGTCAGGGATTTGCTGAGTGGTTTCTTGGAAGGAGATTGCTAACAGCACTCAGTTTTGTGTGAATATTGACGCGGCCTTTCTTAGCAGAGGCTTCATTGTGGTTAGAGGCTCACAAGCTTGAGTTTGTTTCTTGGCAAACAATGGCGCTGGAAAGAAAGGTGGCAGTGGTTTTTCTGAGGGGCATACTGCATGGGTGGAACTGCACGTAGGTAGGGGTTATCGTTGTCTTGTTGGCCTTTCTGCCACTAAAATGGGAGATCGAGCCCTAATTCATATGCTAGCAAGGCAAGAAGGTAACCATGGTGAGAAGCCTTGGCAATCAGCATGTATGATAATTCTGCTTTCTCTGTGGACTGTCTGTTGTTACCCTTGTTGGGCAATTAGTGGATATGGCTTTCTAGGGTGTGTTTGAGCTTGGTTTTGGGATGATGATTGATGCCCACACCATAAACCTGGAATATGCTGTTAGCGCTCCCACGGTCCTAAATTTAGGACTTTGTCGTAAATCGTCCTAGTGGTCACTATAACCGAGGTACCGGGGGGGGGGGTCACTATATGGACCGTACCCCATGTGGACCGTACCCGGCATGATGTACCCGACCCGTGGTACCGGCACATGGTACCCGGATTCCGTACCCGGGTACCGGGTATAATGGCGGGAAAGTAGGTACCTCGACCAAAAATATAACCGATTTTGGAGAGAAAAAGTGGGTGCGGGAATGAAGTGAGGTGGATATGGCGACCTGACAATCGTGGCCGGCGTTTTCACGTGCGTTTATCATTTCGGGCGCCCAGTAGCAAAAACGAAAGGTTGTTTAGTTATGCTTAAAGGCTGTGAATATTTTCTGCACAAGTTTTTATGTGTAGCGCTGTAGCACAGCGGCACAACACAAATGGGTCGCAGATCGCCTGCTCGCGGAGGGTCGATTTTGGCACAAACATGTTAGTGTATTAGCAATGGTGGTGCGAATCAAGCCAGGAAATTTTTGTGGACGATTTTGATTATAGTCTGGAGTTTATAAACGGAGTATTTGACATGGGAGCGCCTGGGCCGTGATATTCTCATGCCCGATTTCCATTGTCGACCATGTTTTAGGGACGTTCAGGCTGGGCAGCGAGCGCACCTTATAGGTCTTCACTTTCGGTATTTCTTGGACCTAGAACGCAGCACAAGCGTGGTTTATATCATTTTCGAACCGGTTGGCCAGCTTTGGTGCGCTCAGCTCTCGGAAAGCTGACCTCGCTGCGGATTTCAGCGACTTTTTTGCAACCATCTGGAATGAGGCGACGTAAGTAGCAGGTACGTGCCGGGGTGTCCTAGATCATGAGTGTAACTGGCAACGCTGTCGTGGTGTTTTGAGTCAGCCAGCTATGCCTAAAAAGAGGGGATGCTCTCTGTGCACATAACTGTCACACCTAGTTGGTTTACGTCATACAATTTTTTACGTCTCTATCTTCGTCTTCCGCTGCAGCTAAAACACACATGCGTAAGAGCAGTTTTACTCATGTGTTAGTTATAAACCATGGTCCTATGGCCTGCAGTCGTTCAGGGTGTTCTCAGACAGTATATACAGTATGGTTTACGTGTTACATGCACCCTGAATTCGCTCACAAAGCGTTGCATGTTAGCACAACGTTGTTTTGTAACTTGATTTGGCTGCATTCATGTGTTAGTTGCAATGCAAATGCATTGTTTTTTCATCGCTGGGTGGTGGCCAGCATGTCCGTGATGTCAAAGAAGGTTTGGCATATGCTTAGAGAAAGTTTACCGCAAGGGGTGGGCCATGTTCAAGCCGGGCAACCTCAGCAACCATGCAAACGTATATTGCATTACCTGCACCATCTGTGTGTTACGCCGCAAGCCTCTACCACCACCTCTACCTCTACCTGTCCTGATACTACCTAAACTAGTGAGGCCGCTTCTATTTACACCCCTAGCGAAAGACGAACGAGACGAACCAGATCTCAATGCATTTACATATGTACTACTGTTATATGCCATAGGCCATTTAACCGAAACCCGTTTACTCCAGGAAAAGAGGAAGGAAACACAACTAAACTGCCGTGACCCAAGCTAATATGTGTTAATTCATTTAACACACGCCGAGTGCACACACAAGGGGTAGAACGCGCATAAATGGTCACCAACGGTCCAACACGCTCGGGCCGACATGGCCCTCGCCTACAGATGCACGCTGGTCCACTACATCTACTGATGTACGCTGGTCCACTACATTCTACCACAGGATAAGGACCACTAGTAAAGTACGCGGCGCGGCGCCCAACGGCACCCAATGTACCACAGTACTGTTACGAGGACAATAATGTCCCGGTAGGAGCCTAAACGTAAACCTAGGGACAACCGAGGCAAAAGACCTAATTTACGTCCGTAACTACAACGAATTGTTACGCGACGTAACACCTCCCCCCCCACAAAGGTAGGGAGCGGCCCTCTCCCTACGCACAGGGAGGAAACAAAGGAGTAGGAAACCTAATGCACCCAGCACACACCAACACAATCGGCAGGCCATCCAAGATACAAAGCACCAATAGTTCACACGGTCTCCACCACCACGCCGGGAGGTGTAGGGTTAGCCAGCACCAAGCCTGGTGGTAGGTTCCCCTAACTGCCTGGAACAAAGTCCTTGCCGGGGGGGAACGGCACTGGGCAGGACACACAGAGTAAACCAATCAGTACCAAGGACCAAGAACGACCAGCCAACTGGCCAGAACATGAGGGCGACTCTATATACCGGAGGGACAACACCCTCAGGTCGGGCCTAAGGCCCTCTATCTAATGGCCATCCGTCTGGTAGGTACCACGGGAGGCCAGCAGAACATCCAGGTAAGCCTGGTAGTGAGACACATCCTCAGCATTGTCGTGCCTATCTACAGTGAGGAAAACATCGGCCCACACGCCGTCAGGGAAAAGTCCCAGGAAGGCCCAGTAGTACCTATGCTGTGTAAGAACGACCTGGCCCCGGGCCCAGTCCAGGAAACCGCAGGCAAAGAGGCGTAGGAAAGGCTCTACCGCGATCAGGCAGAGAGCCCGAAGGAGCAGGCGATGATACCGGATCCGAGGGCGCATACCCGTCGGGAAAAACAGATCTACCAGGGGCTCCACGTTGGACGGCCACAACCGGATATGCCGAATCTCGCGGGAGCGCCACCGGCGGGCACACTGTCGCGACCCGAACGTCTCGAGGTAGTCGCTAGCCCGGGGAGGAGGATGACCCCGAGAGTCCAAACCCTGGCCCGGGATGGGCGCTGGACGATGGGCATCCCACTCTAGGATGGGCTGAAGGACGGTGCTGTAAGTGGCACCCGGCACCGCAGGAAAATCTACCGTAAGAGCATCTGAGGCCGTAATGCCCAGAGGCGGAGGGTAAGCCCACTGGAACCCGCCGTAGGTGTCCAAGTCATTGTGGCGCCGAGCCCAGCGGTACAGGACGCGCCGAACCAGGATCTCACCCTGGAACACATGATCAGCTAAAATAACCATGTCGAAAGGAGGCCGATCAGTCTCAACTGGTAGGCCACGGTCCCGCGGCGCCCGACACACCTGGGAGAACCCGTAGGACATGGGCGAAATGGCAAGCTCGGCGGAGGCGCGCGGCAGGTCACACTGGCGGCAGGCAAGCGCAGACATACCATACCCGAAGACAGGCGTGTCGCGCGACTCCGGAGTCGCATGCACCACAGAAGGGGCCCGGTCCCGATCGCCCTCTGACAACTCCCGAAGGGAATCGGCAGCGCGGGTGGCGCGCGGGTCAGAGACACTGGACCGAACAACCGCAGCCAAAGACCGCGGGGCCGAAGGGGCAGGGGCCGGCACAGGCGCAGAAGACGCCGGTACAACAGGGGGCCGCGTCGGACCCGAAGCCGCAGGGGTCGCGACGGACCCGCCTCCGCCACTGGCGCGCCGGTCTCTGGGGTGGAGCACCACCAGGCCACATGTTGAAAATAGGACCCGTGGGGACAGGCAATCCGGCATACGACTGGTTACCGTCCAAGCTCCAGTCAGGCACCGGGATCCTCTGCGGAGGACCGCCATCCCAAAGCCTGGGAAGACCGCCCGGGTCGCTGAAGAAACCCCGCGAGGGCGGCGCTGACGTGGTGGGCGGCTCGGACGCGGCGGCGGCGGGCGCTGCCACTGGGACGGCGGACTCGCGCCGAGGCGCAGGTACGTCAGTAGCAGGCGCAGCGGTAGCCGCAGGCGTAGGAGCTGCAGCACCAGAGGGAACCGCAGACGCCGAGGGCCCGTGCGGCACGGTCGGACTCGTAGACGTCGAGGCGACCGAAGGGGAAGGGGGCACAGCTGCAACAGACACCCCACCTGGCGTGGCTGGAGCGTGCGCCTGGGCCGCCATGAAGGCCCCGAAGGCCGCCGTCAGAGACTGGATCTGCGCCTGCATCGCAGAAACTGTCGCCGAAACATAGCAATACCCCACCACACTCATCGAAAATGGCTGTGTTTGAGGGTATATTTTTCGCGACCGGTTCAGTCCTTTTCGGTCCCCAAGTACCGTCGAACCACAGCGCGGTACCTAAAATTTCGTAACGGAAACTGAAAGAACCGAAACTGTAGGATGTTGTCATGGACCGTCTGAAGGAATTTTGTCGCCCGTACGAGGGATTCGACGCACCGTACGAGGAGTTGTCATGGACCGTATCCGTAACCGTACGATGGAACCGCGAGTTATAGTGACCACCTGCCTCCGTGTCAGGGCAGGCAGGGAAGGAAGAGGCTATGGCACTCGTTTTAATATTAATCGAAGGGGAAATTTCGCCAAACGTGCAACGTGCGTGCTCACATACGACTTTCGGTGGGTACCTAAAAGGAGTAAAATACTTGCCTCATGGCTTGTTCAAAGCCGACAGGGCGTACTGTGGGTGTGCTGTATTCCTAAGGTGCAGATACTTAGGAGGCGCTGGGAGGCGTGCAAAATTTGATGGCCCTTGCCTCGGACATGGTCAGATATGGACACTATTTGACAGGAAGGTGAGCGTTAACTGGAAGGTGAGCAGACTTATGGGAATATCGAAATTCGAAGCGGCAGGCACTCTAAAATTTCATCAAGAATCGCAGCCTTGGTTGGTCATGACGATGATGCGCAGTTTAAGAAGCGTCAGAAAATGGGGCAGGCTTTCATTTGCACATTTAGTGGTACGGATTGAGGCCAGCTGTAGGGCTCTCAGGTCGTTGTTAGTATTAGTGTAGGCTTGCAGACTGTATGGCTTCTGGTGCCCCGTGCGAAGGTGTCTATTCTTTATCGTGTACTCACGAATCCGAGGCTTCGAATATTTTACAACTGCAAAGCGTCACGACGGCCGCGGTTCCAGTGGTGCGTCAAGGTTTGGTTGTTATATACATAAAGAGGGCCGCTCGTGTAACCATTCGCCACGATAGTTTGTGGTTTACCTTGGCTGCTCAGGCAGTCTTCAGGATAGCTCGTATGAGCCAAGTTGATGCCGATTTATCAATGCAGCCTGACTGCAGCACATACCGGACCTGTGCAGTGAGAATTGCGGACATCATTGCTGCAGCTTTCTTTGTTTACTTGATGGTAGCAAAGCTGTGCAAACCTTCTGGAAGTCAGATATTGGCATGGTTGTGCAGCATTGTGGAAGCTCGATTTGTTCCCAGTTTCTTGGCCCTTTTTTTCTATCAAAGTAGGTATAGCAATATGGTATGGCTAACCGGCATGCAGGGGTCAGGCAGAGTCGGTATGCTTTCACTGCATAGGGCAGCAACTTGCACGATGCACAGCTGGCTCATACATTATTTGCCTATATATTGCATGCATGAGTATTTCTTTGCATGGTAAGTGTCTTCAACGTGCATGTGTGCGATGTTTTATCGTGAGTCCAGCGATACTAGACTCCATGCGGCATGCGTGTATGATTGCTTCGTTGAACGACAGTAAAGTCATGTTTCTTGTATGCAGGGCAGTGAGCCAGTGAGCCAACTGTGTATTCTATGCTTATTAGTGTCACAAACATGTCAGTGAGTGAGAAATGGTTGAAACAGCCCTGAAAACCATCAAATCTAGTGGTCACTTACGATCGTGTACTACACCGTATTATACCGTATTATACTTTATACGGACCCTGTGCGTATAACCGCGTATTACGTATAATGGAACTCTGACCCCGATGGATGGATGGGTGGGGACACACAATCCTACTGGTCTAATCTATCTACGACATCAAGCCAACTCTAGTCTCAGCTCTCTACCCTAGCTCTCTTCATCTATTATTTAGTTAGTTAGCTAGGTGGTGGCCTGGTATGAAATGATTGTGGAAATGTTAGGCCATTCGTGGTTGACTAGCAAAACGTCCATGCCATTTGTTAAACCGTCATGGCATTAGTGGTGGGAAGGCCCACACTAAATCACTAATCGAAAATTACTTGGGAAATGTTGTCTCGGGCTGATGGACATGTGTGCCCCTCAATTGCGGAGTTAAATTGGATGTATAATTGAATGAAATACATTATTACATTCCATGCATCGATGCTCGAGTCATCGCGATATCTGAATATCTTACATAATTACAGACCCATCAATTGGAAGATCAGAAAGCTCCAGTGCATCTGCTCTACGACCGGACGTCTCAATCGTACGTAGTGCTTTCGAGTTATAATTACCCTCAATGTATGTCTGGAAAATCCACGTGCAGGCAGTGTCAAATGCATGGTATATGATAGTTATGTACATGTCAAGATGATGACAGTCAAGCGAGGCCATACATGTTGACGGACAAGTGAGCCTGTAGACCTACGTCGATCCCCAGTTCCTCGATGTCGTGCGCAGCCCGATATCATCAGATTTCCAATCCCAACGGCCGTCGGCTCCGCAAAATCCACGTTCGCGATTAAAGTGCAACCGCGAGGGCCGTTCTAACTTGTAATCCACCTATATAATGGGCTCCGTCTCGTCACCGTGCGTTCGCATCAACAGGACAGCCACGGGTGTCGCGACGTCTCGGACGCTGTGCACTACACGCATCATCTCGGTCATCGCAGCCGTCGAGCACGTCACAAGCATCAATTATTCTCTGGACGAATTCTCGTGACCGTGTTGATATTAATGTCTGCCAACTTCACGACGTGAACAGCAGCCTCAGCACGTCCGGTCCATCCGACTCCGTCAGGCGGTGTTGCGAATGGCGTCCTGCGTGCAAAAACCAGTACATGAAGGACAAAATGTTAGCCCGTTAGACAGATTTGTCTGTGGTTCCGCTTACAGCAACTAATCACCCGTTACGCGGATTTCGGGCAAAGTGGGTATCTCCTACATTACATGTATCCAATTATTGGACGGGAGATTTAAAATGGGAACACAAGTATCAGCGAACCCAGAATCAAGGTATCCACGCAACGGTTTGAAGAAACGGCTATGTATATGTACATATAGACACAATGAACTGAACAAAACTTTAGTAGCTCACTCGTCGTTCACTTGTTAGTCGTAACGGAGGCAGTCATTCAGTCAGTTTGCAAGTTCAGTTGGCAAGTACGGAAACACACGCAAGTGCGTAACGGAGGCAGTCAGTCAGTCAGTTTGCAAGTGCAGTTGGCAAGTACGGACCACCAACCGCGTGTGTACGTCCATGATATCGCAAATAATATATCAAGAATAACAGGGAACGGTTAATGTATCCTTTACGCAGCTTTTTCGTTCAGGGCATGTTGAAATAACGAAAGTGGGGTCAGGTGTTCGAACCTTCCATGCCGAATTTTTTACGAACCAGCGCATTCACGAACCTTGCACTGGGGACGCGGTGGACGTGTACCATTACCCGGCCTAATTCTAGCATTGTACACAAGGGGCGGTGGCTAGCAGTAAAGAAGGGCATCCTAGTCATAACGCTGGGCAAGTTTAAAAGCACCAACGGCCGTTGAGTAGGAAAAAAAAAGAGCAGGAGAAGAGCACGTCGACGTTTCAACAGCAAGACAAAAATATTGAACCCCGAGTACCAATGAAAATGCTTTCATGCATGTCCACCCCGACGAGGCACAAATTCATGCATGCCCACCCCGACGAGGCACAAATTAATGAACGACAGATTTCTCACCCCCCCCCCGGCACATGGAACAAGTGCCATCGCACGCACACACTTGTAGACAGGAGAGTTTCGAGAGTCCAACGGCCGTTGGCTCGGAGAAATTGACAGTACACCCGTAAAGACATTAAAATTATCACTTTGTTGTCTTATGTGTGCCGTGTCATTTCCCAAGGTCAAAAGCCGTCAACTTCTGCACCTCTTGTCCCTCCCACCCGTACGCACTAAGCATGCCCACCTTACACTACCACATGTGGCTCTTGAGAAAACTCCCCCCGACGATGCACATGTGCCATTCACGCACACACCTTCAGACAAGGCTATCAGTTTTTCGAAGTCCAACGGCCGTTGGCTCCGAAAATGCTGTTACAACTCAAAATTACAATGGTGACATCCACGAGCTAGTGGTACGCCGAACAAGTGCTTGTATGACATATGGCGACTGCCCGTGAGGAAAAGTCCACCACCACACACGGTCAGTTTTTTGAGTCCAACGGCCGTTGGCTCGAGAAATGCTGTACAACGCAAAATTACAATGGTGACATACATGAGCTAGTGGTACGCCGAACAAGTGCTTGTATGACATATGGCGACTGCCCGTGAGGAAAAGTCCACCACCACACACGGGACAGTTTTTTGACTCCAACGCAAGAACAGACGTAATGCACACCAAGTGACCAAGTGGCAAGATAAAGACACCCTTGCCAATCTCTACCCACAAAAACTTAGCCCCGAAATCCGTAGCCCCGAAATCCGTGATTGATTTGTACATTGTAGATGACAATGCAGCGATCACATGTATTCTGAAACCAACACGTTTTTTACCTAGTTATCATGGTAACCAATTTATGGTTACCTAGTTATCCATGGCTAGAAAGTTGTAAATACACGATGTGGCCACACACGCCATAGATGAAAATCATAACCAGATCACGCACATGATCATGGAAGGGGACTCTATTGATCTCAAAAAAGAAAGCTCAAGACACCCTACACCCTACACCCTACACCCTACACCATACATCCTACAACCTACACCCTTAACTCTCCACCCTTAGCTTACGTGACCTTTTTTTCGGAGAAATGTCCGAGTGGAATGCTATGTATGGGGTAACTTTCCCAAGGGTTCGAATCCCTCTTTCTCCATTAGAGTTTTGTTTAGCTTCTATTCTCGTCTACACATAATTCACACGAAGTACGCTTGCAAATACTTTATTACTATTTTGTTTGATATACTACACTAATATTATAATTGTTGTGTGTGTGTGTTGTTCACGTGTGGCGTGTGTGTGTGTTGTGTGTGTTGTGTGTGTTGTGCGTGTGCGTGTGCGTGTGCGTGTGCGTGTGCGTGTGCGTGTGCGTGTGTGTGTGTATATCTCTCTC